>PVLA01010820.1:0-59355 GCA_004027455.1 Hydrochoerus hydrochaeris
CAGAATTGCCTTTGCTATTCTAGGTTTCTTCTGTTACCAAATGAATTTTAGGAATGATTTCTCTAGATCTGTGAGGTATGTCAATGGTATTTTGATTGAGATTGCATTAAATCTGTAGAACAGTTTTGGGAATGTGGCCATTTTCACAATGTTGGTTCTTCCCAGCCAAAAGCAAGGAATATCCTTCCATTTTCTAATATCCTCTTCAATCTCCTTTTTTTAGCATAGTATAATTTTCAGCTTATATGTCTTTTACATTTTTAGTTAGGTTGATTCCTAAGTATTTCATTTTTTTAGATGTTGTTGTAAAGGGTGATATTTCCATAATTTCTCTGTAGGTGAGTGTTTGTTTGTATACAGGAAGGCTATTGATTTTTGAGCACTGACTTTGTATCCAGCTACACTGCTGAACTTGTTTATTACCTCTAATAGTCTTCTAAAGGAGTTTTTTTGGGTCTTCTATACAAAGTATCATGTCATCTGGAAATAGTGATAATTTAACTTCTTCCTTTCCTATCTTTACTCCTTTTATTTCTCTCTCTTGTCTAATTGCCCTGGCTAATGTTTCCAGAACTATATTGAAAAGGAGTGGTGATAGTGGACATCCTTGTCTTGTTCCTGATTTTAAAGTGAAAGCTTTCAGTTTTTGTCCGTTTAGTATAATGTTGGCTATTGGTTTGTCATAGATGGCCTTTATAAGGTTGAGGTAGACACCGTGCATTCCGAGTTTCTGAAGGGTTTTTATCATGAACATGTGTTGGACTTCATCAAAAGCTTTTTCTGAATCTATTGAGATGACTATGTGGTTTTTGTTTTTGGCTCTGTTGATGTGGTGTATTACATTTATTTATTTGTGTATGTTAAACCATCCCTGCATTCCTGGAATGAACCCCACTTGGTCATGATGTATAATCCTCTTGATGATTTGCTACATTCTATTTGCCTGTATTTTATTGAGAATCTTTGCATCAGTGTTCATTAGTGATACTGGCCTATAGTTCTCCTTTTTGGTTGGGTCTTTCTCTGGTTTTGGTATCAGAGTAATACTTGCCTCCAGGGAGGATTGCTTTCTTCTCAATCTCATTGAAAAATTTAAGGAGTATTGGCCTCAAATCTTCTCTAAATTTCTTGTAGAATTCAGCTGTGAATCCATCAGGACCTGGGATTTTCTTTGTTAGTAAATTTTTAATTACATTTTCAATTTCAATAGCTGATATTGGGTTGTTCAAAATTGTTATATCATCTTGGTTGAGCTTTGGTAGTTCATATGTTTCTAGAAAACTGTTCATTTCCTCTGTGTTTTCCACTCTATATTAGTAGAGATTTTCAAAATAGGTATTCATGATCCTTTGAATTTCCATGGGATCTGTAGTAATTTCTCCCTTTTCAGTTATTATTGCATGAATTTGGGTTTTTTCTTTCTTTTGCTTGATAAGGTTAGCTAGGGGTTTGTCAATTTTGTTTATTCTCTCAAAAATCCAGCTTTTGATTCATTAATTCTTTGTATTGTTTTTTAGTTTCAATTGCATTGATTTCTTCTCTAATCTTTACAATTTCCTCTCTTCTATGAGTTTTGGGTTTAGCTTGCTCTTCTTTTTCTAGATTCTTGAGATGGAGCATTCAGTTATTTATTTGTACTCATTCTGTTTTCTTGATATGACAATTTATTGTTATATATTTCCCTCTTAACACCACTTTCATTACATCCCACAGATTACAATATGTTGCTTCTGTATTTTCATTGAATTGTAGGTATTGCTTTATTTCTTCTATAATTTCATCTGTAGCCCACTGGTTGTTCAAAAGGTTGTTATTTAATTTCCATGTATTTATGCAGGTTTTGCTATTTCTTTTGCCATTGATTTCCAATTTCAGTGCACTATGGTCAGATATTATGCATGGGATGATTTCAATACCTTTGCATTTACTTAAGAATGTTAATATATGGTCTATTTTGGAAAAATGTCCCATGTGCAGCTGAGAAGAATGTGTATTCTGATGTGGATGGGTGGAACACTCTGTAAACATCTACTAAGTCCAATTGCTCACAGGTATGATTCAGTTCTATTATTTCTTTGCTGACTTTTTGTCTAGTTGATCTATCTCTTTGTGACAATGGGTTGTTAAGATCTCCTGTTATAATTATGTTCTTGCGTATTTGGTTTTCATGTCCATTAGTATCTGTCTTATATAGTTGGGTGCTCCTGTATTTGATGCATATATATTTATAATTGTTAGTTCTTCCTCTTGAATTTTTCTACTAAAAAGTATGTAGTGACCTTCTTTATCTCTTTTAATCATTTTAGGTTTGAAGTTCATGTTGTCTGCAAATAGAATAGTTACCCCTGCTTTTTTCTGGGCTCCTGTTGCATGGAATACTGTTTTCCATCCTTTGACTTTTAATCTATGAGTTTCCTTTTGGGTCAGATGTGTTTCTTGTATATAGCATATTGTAGAATCATGTTTCTTGATCCATCCTGACAATTTATTTCTTTTTATAGGTGAACTGAGGCCATTTACATTTATGGATATCACTGATATGTACTGGCTTGACTTTGCCATGTTATTTTCCAGTTGTTTGCTTTCTGCTTTTCCCCTTGTTTAATTGTTTTTCCTACCTGGTGGTTTCTTTCTGTTGTTGTTCTGGGGATTGTGGCCATTTTTATCTCTGTCTAGTATGCCTTTCAGTACTCTTTCTAAGGTTGGTTTGGTGGACATGAATTTCTTCAGTTGTTCTTTGTCATGGAAGTATCTTGTTTCTCCATTAAATTTGAATGAAAGTTTTGCTGGGTACATCAGTCTGGGTTGAAGGTTGTTTTCTTTCAGGCCTTGAAATACCTCACTCCAAGCTCATCTTGACTTGAGGGTTTGTGCTGAAAAGTCTGCTGTGATTCTAATGGGTTTTCCTTGATAGGTGAGTTGTGTCTTTTCTCTTAACAGCTTTTAGTATTCTGTTTTTATGCTGTGTGTCTGAGATCTTAATTATTATGTGTCTGGGTGTGGATTTACATTGATTGTGACTGTTTGGTGTTCTATATGCCTCACTTATCTGCATATCAGCTTTTTTTCCCCATGTTTGGGAAATTTTCTTCTACTACTTCTGTATTTGGCTATGTCATTTGCATTGACTCCTGCCTCTTCACTGATGCCTATTAATCTTATATTTTTTCTTTTGGCATCATCTTGAAGCTGGTGGATTGTCATTTCATGTGCTTTGTTATTTTTAAAAGTTCTATCCTTTCATGATCACTAATCGTGATCCTGTCCTTGAGGTCCGAAATCCCAACCTCAGCTTCATTTAAATGGTTTTGTATGCTTTGAATAGAATTTTTTGTTTCTTAGATGTCTCTTTGAGTTTGTTTCATGAATTCTGCATGTTTTCTATATTGTTCATTCAAGGTTTCAATCAGTTTCCCATAGTCCTGTACTGTTTTCTCTATTTCTTCTTTAGCTGCATTCAACAACTCCTTTGCTAAGGTTGTTATTTCTATCTTTACATGGGACAGTACTTCTAATTTGATTTCCTCTATACCCTCATGGAGTTTTTTTTTTTTTCACTTGCTATCTTTTCAGAGATTTCCAGTGTGTTTGGGGGTGGGGGGGTCCTCTATTTCAGTGTCTCCTGTACTTGCTCCTGATGGACTAGATGTTTCAGATTGCATTTTGCTTTTGTGTTTTGCCATTTTTCCCTTTAGAGTTAGTGTTTGGCCCTTTAATCCTGCTAGTGTCAAACTGATGGTAGTGTGTAACTTGGGGTCCTAATGTAAGGTTGATGTTTGTCCAATTTCTAGGTCCCACAATGAATAGATGGGCCAGTCACCTGACTTCCCATTGCAGGGCCTATTGGGTGAATCCTATATTCTTCCTGGGCTGACAAGCCTAATAGTATTTATGTAGATCAACTTTTAGTTCCTGCTGTTACTTTATCTTCAGGTTATTCCAGGTCATCAGATCTCCCTATCTATAGTGTTTGTGTTAGCTGAGGCTGTACTGTGTCCCTACTGTATGCCTGTGTATCTCATAAGCCCTTTTGATTTTCTTCAAGTTAGGGGAGTCCTTGGCATACTCCTCACTCTGCCTGAAGCTTTCTGTGTGTAGGAAGGGGTCACCCACACTCTTGTCAGGCTCACCAAGGTTTAGTTAGTTGGAGGGGGCTTTACTACTGGCCCTATTTACCCACTGTACACCTCTACTTTAGGGGCACACTCACCACACTGACTGGAGCCTGCTGAGATCTTCCGTTTGGGTGAGGCAGTTACTGAATGTCCCTTCAAGCTAGCACAGTTAATCCACTGTAGTCCAAGGTTATCCTGGGAGTGAAGTTCCAAGTTTGCCCTGTGCTCTGGGATACCACTGCAGTGCACAGTCACGGCCCAGGGTTGGAATCTGGGCCCCGCTCGCTGCTTGGAGTTTGCTGAGCATGGTCAGTTAGGGCCGCTGGTCCTCTCCTCTGTCTTAGGCTGTTTTCAGATGCAGGGCATGGTCTTACCTCCTGGGAGTGAAGTTCCAAGTTGGCCCCATGTGCTGGGATGCTGCCACGGTGTGTAGACACGGCCTGGGGTTGGAATCTGGGCCCTGCTCGCAAAGCATGCCTTATTAAAGTGCACTGAGAGATTAAAGGTACAATGCATCTTTCCAAAGAATCCAGGAAGGCCTTTTGAAGGAGATGATAAATTAAGAACAAACAAAAATATCATACAGGGCTTTCAGGCATCATTAGAGAGTTTTGACTTGTCTTTTGACTCTTCACTTGTTCTCCCAAAGATATACTCAGGTACCATTATTTTAACTTCTGTTCTTAATTTGAAAGAGAAAGAGATTCAGAGATTCTTAAAATTTTATTGCACCTATCCAAAACTAAATTCCAGGTACACAAAAGACCTAAGCATTGAAATAAATACAACTATGGAAATACTAGAATAAAACATAAGACAATATTTATATATACTTAGAATGAAGAAAACTTTTCCAAGAAAATATGATGCTCCCAAAAAAGCAAATAGGTAGAACTATGAACTCAGGTTTCAGGTTCACCCCAGTGGTACCCTACCCAGTCAGACCTAGGATTTAGGTTCATCCCTGTAGGCCTAGGTTCCAAGCTCACTGTCACAGACTCAGGTTCTAGACCTGCACACTGCACAATGACGCCAGGTCAGCCACCATACCCTGAGGATCAGAATCATCTCCACAGACCAGTACCAAGCCATAACTTATAGTCTCAAGCTTTAGGCCTGCCACAGCACCAGGCCAGTCCCTGCAAACCCAGATCCAGGTCAAACACATAGGTCCTGGGCCCATCCATATGACCAAAGCTCCATGTCTGTCCTCAAGGAATGAAGCCAGTACCAGAGAGCCCAGGTAAAATACACAACCATATACTGATTCAATCACCATACCATATTGTATGAGGATTCCATATTGTTTGTTGCTGGGTGCTCACAGACCCACCAACTGTCCCACCCAAAATCACAAGCTAACTAGCAAAGGTCTTTCCTTGCTGAAGCCAATCTGATAGGTGGTAAAAGGTGCCTACATTTCAACATCCATAAACACCACTGAAGGCCAACATAGTGATAAAAGGCATTGAAAATGACACCAATAAGTACAAAAATATCCTATGTTCATAGGTTGGAAGCATTAATATTGTAAAAGTCTTGACATACTAATCCAAAATAATCTGTGGGTTCCATAAAATCTTTATTAAAATTCCAACAATAGTTTTTACAGAAATAAAAAATACAATCATAAAATTTGTTTACAACCACAATACACTCAGAATACTGAAGAAATTCTGAGCAAGATGAACCAGGCTGAAGCATCACATTACCTGATTTTAAAATACACTGCAAAACTATAGTAACTAAACCAGTACAGTATTTCATAAAAATAGATACATAGACAAATGAAATGGAACACAGGACTATTATGGCTTGTGTCTAGATGTCTCATCAAAACTTCACACAGTCATTGGTGGGGCTTTTTCAGAGGTGGTTGAATCTATAGCATGTAATTGATTCATGGTGCAATGCTAGTATTAAGGGTACTACGATTAAAGGTAAGTGATTACTAAATCAGTCCACCTATCAGTTTGATACCTCCCTAATCCTGGTAACTTAGAAAAAATATAAAAGGGACAGAAAAAAAGTTGTTAAGGTCTCTTGCTTGCTTTGCTACATTCTACCCATCATGAACTGTTTCTCCTCTGTAATGCCCAGTCTGCCTTACTTGTCTGCCATGCTTGTCTGCCATGCCACCCTGCCTTGGAGCCAACCAGCTATGGACTCAAACTTCTATAAACTATGAGTCAGATAAATCTTTCCACCTTTAACTTGTGGGTGTGGGGTATTTTGTCTCATCAGTGAAAAAAATAACTAACACAAGGACCAAGAAATAAATCCATAAGGACCAGGAAATAAATTCATACATTTATGGTCAATCTATCTTTGAAAAAAGTGTCAACAACATATAATACAAAAGGGATAGTATCTTTAATACATAATGAGAAAACTAGAAATCCATGTGTAGAATAAAATTTTACCCTTAACTTACACTATATACAAAAAATTAACTGAAAATGGATTAATGACTTAAACACCAGACCCAAAAATATAACATTTCTAGTAGAAAATATGGTAAAACTTCCTGACATTGGTCTTGGCAGTGATTTTTGGGCATGATTCCAAATGCACAAGCAGCAAAAGCAAAAGAACAATGGGGATAGAAACACACTAAAAAGTTCTGCCCTGCAAAAGAAATCAACAATGGAGTGAACATATAATTCATAGAATGAGTTATTATTTGCAAACCATACATCTGATAAGAAGCTAAAATCAAAAATATATAAGAAACTCCCTTAACTCAATACAAAAACAAAAAGCCTAGTTTAAAAACATGCAATAAGTATCTAAATAGACATCTTCCTTACGAAGACATATAAGGGCTGGGGATTTAGCTCAGCAGGATAGGGGCCTGCCTTGCAAGCACATGCTCGTGAGTTTGATCCCCGGTACTGATAAAAAAAAAAGTACAGTTCATTAAAGAAGACATATAAATGGTTAACAGGTATATGAGGAAGAATACTCATCATCTCTAATATCCAGGTAAATTTAAACCAAAATCAAAGAAACGTCACCTCACATCTGCTAGAATGGTTATTAGTAGAAAGACAAAAGATAACAAATGTTAGAAGAATATAGAGAAAAGGGAACCCATATATATTGTTTGTGGAAATGTCAACTGGCCAAGATCATTAAGAAAAACAGTATAAAATTACAAATAAAATATTCATAAAATCCAGCAATCTTAGTTGATTTTTATATCCAAAGGAAATAAACTCAGTGGCTTGAAGAGACAGCTACACTGCCATGTGTATGGTAGCACTATTCACAATAGCCAAGATATGGAAGAACTCAAGTGTCCACTGATAAATGAATAAAGACATGATAATATTATTCAGTCTTTAAGAAACAAATTCTGTCACTTATGACCACACGAATAAACCCTGAGGGCTTTACATTATGTGAAATCAGTCAAGCACAAAAAGAAACTTACTACATGTCACGCATATGTAGAAACACTTTAAAAAGTCAATTCTGATGCAGGGAGTAAAATCATGTGGTGAAAGGCTAGGACTGAGGGAGATATTGGGAGCAGAATGAAAGAAGTTCTAGAGATCTGATATATAGCAGTATGTCTATCTTAATAATACTGTAAGAGTATAGATAGATCCTAAATGTTTTTGCTACCAGGAAAACACATAGTAGTCCAAAGTAATTAGATAGATAGCTAGATAGATAGATATTATTTTAGTTGTGGTAATAATTTCACAATGCATGCATATATTTAAAAAGTTGTTTGCCTTTAATACATATACAAATTTTATTTGTCCATTATACCTCAGTAAAAGTGAGGGGCATGAAATTATGAATAAACATGGATGATTCTTTATAGTTTACATTTTCCAAATTTTCTGCTTTACTATAGTCATGGTTTGAACCTTAAATGTCCAAGAAAGTCTCATGTGCTAAAATAAAGGCTTGGTTTCTGTGTTAGCTAACTGATTGTGTCAAGTTGAGGAAGCAATGTCCAATTAAACTGTATTAGCGTAGTTCTGGGTGTGGTTGAAGGGATTCACTGAAAATAAAAGACCAACCCTAGGTGTGAGTGACAGCATCCAACAGCCTTGCTGCCTGAATGGAATAAAAAGGAAATAAAGAAGGAAGGCTGGCTTTTGCTTCTTTGGGAAAACTCCAGTTCTCACCTTCACCTTGGATGGTGTCTCCCAGCTCCCAGTACAGACACTTCAGCCTCCAGGACAGACCCTTCAGTCTCCCCTCACAGACCTCCTCACAGACTCACACAGGACACTACAGTGAGCTCCAGGCCTTCCACTGGATTCTTCAGATCCCCTGAAGAACAACTTCTCCATACCTAACGCTGCAGGGGGCCACTGTAAGCCAATCTTGTAAATTCTTCTATATTTGTATACCTTGCATTAAATCTGTTTTTCTAGCAAGCCCTGAAAGATACAGTTACTAAGCCCATGACAGTATAGGAAGATGGTGGAATTTTAGGAGAGGGGGCCTATTAGAAGACTTGGGGATATCCTTGAAGGGACTATTGGGACCCAGCCTTTTTGTTTGCTTGTTGATTTGCGGTGGAAGACAGCAAAAGCACCACAAGCAAAAGGAGAGGAGCAAGCCTCTTTTCTTCCCTGATATTTACACAGGCTACCAGCCCTAGGATGGTTATAGCACTCACATCCCCAATCCCAGCACTAACAATGAACCAATCATGAACTCTAGATTCAGCCCCCTCCAAAAAGCCTGCTCCCCAGGATTGCATGAGGCTTCAGAGGGACATCCAGACACATACAATAACATTTCACCCTTACCCTTCCTCAAAGACTCATGCACCTCCCTTTGTGTAAAAGACAAAGGCCTTTGTGTAAAAGTCCATCTCTAAGAGTTGTCAAAGTCCTATTTCAGCACTGCCAAAAAGTGCAGATCCCAAGCCTCCTCTGAGATGTAAGGCAAACTTTTAGCTATGAGCCTCTGTACAAATGAAAAGAAGGTTAAACACTTCCAACACACAATAGCACAAGATCAGCATTACCATTCCAAAAGTTGTATGTGGGGGTACAAAGAATTAGGACCAAAGTCCAAAATCATCAGGGCAAACATCAACTCCTATGTTCCATGTGCAACATGTGAGGCAATCTGTGGCAAGTTATGAGCTCCAAAGGGCTTGTGTGACTCCCCTACAGCACTTTTGGTGATAGTAGCTCCCAGGGCTTCTCTCGTAGGCCCACTTTGCTCTATTCTTGCAGTTTTCCTCAGACAGCCTACATTTCTCATATCTCCAAACTGCTGGGGTCTCCACTGCACCTTTGGCTTCACACTCACAGCTTCACAGGCTTCCCTCTCAGGAACATACTTCTTGGCCTTCCAGGACTTCTGAAATTGGATTGAAAGCCTTGTTAAACCCCACAACTCTTTCATTCTGCATGTGCCTAGGACTAGCATCATGTGGATGATGCCAAGGTCTGCTGCCAGCTGGAGCAGTAGCCAGACTTGGTTATAGGGGTCAAGTTCCTGGATTGCTGAGCACTCTGAATCCAATTCTGGGAAACAAATTCTCTACGCCACTGCCATTTTGGAACATAATACTCTGTGGCTTTCATCTCAAAACAAAGTCTTTCACCTTTGCAGTTTTGATACTGCAAAGAGTAAAGACTTGCTGCTTCTTATGATGTCCACAGGCCACATCTTCTTTTGTCCTTTTCCTTCTCATTGATCAATATCACCTCAGCTCTATCTTTGAAGTCTGCACCTTTACTGGAACTTCCCTTCTGTTCAAACTCAAAATGTTCTAAAACATTCTGGTGGGCTCTTTGCTCTCGATTCTCATCTCATGAGCATTTTTTAGATCTGGCTAAAAGCCCCCAACAATAGCCATGCCACTACCTCAACATTTGACTGCCTTGAAATTTCTTTTGCCAGAT
Source organism: Hydrochoerus hydrochaeris (assembly GCA_004027455.1). Lineage (NCBI taxonomy): Eukaryota > Metazoa > Chordata > Mammalia > Rodentia > Hydrochaeridae > Hydrochoerus > Hydrochoerus hydrochaeris. Next base: position 10,004 of record PVLA01010820.1, read on the forward strand.
TTATTAGTTGGCTTGTGGGTTACTGCAGCCAGTGAATGTTTCTAGAATCACCTCACACATGAAGTATACTTTGCCCTAACTGATCTGCTCTTGAGTTTTAAGTGATTAACTTTTAATTGAAATTTAGTTTAGAAAACTTAGCAATTTGAATGGTTACCTCTTAGGGTAGATTTATTTAAAAAATGAAAAGTTTTTTGAAAATTTGCTTTATTGTGTACAGGCTCAATAGGAAGAAGATGATGGTCTAGGTTTTCAAATTTGAGATTAATAATTTTCATAGAGATAAATATCAATAGCACTATGCTAAGGGCAGAAATTTCACCAAAGCTAGTAAATTCTTTGACTGGTAGCTTTCAGAATGATTTGTGTAGAATTTTTTTCAGTGCTTAACCATCTCAATAAACCATTGGAAGACAAAACCAAAATTATTTTACTGCCATGATAGCTGCCATAAAAATTCATTCAGAGTTGAATGACAAAAGCTCATGGGGAACTAAGTATAATGGATACTCTCAATTCATTTGTATGTGTCAATTCTCTTTGGTTCAGTGGATGTTTTCAAAACTGTTTTCCTCAACAGTATCCTTGCCATTAGCCAATGGGGCACATAGAAATTGTTTTGTCTTTCCTGATGGCAATAACTTAACCTGTTAATTTAATCTTCTGATACCACACCCATTACCTTGGATGCCTCTTTCTTCCTGATAATCCCAAATCTTCTTCCTGCCCAAGACCTGGAACCAGTCATAATTCCAAGGTAAGCTGGATCTTTATTAGAATAATCTTCTCAGAGATAATAATCACAGCACTTGTGAGTGGTGCTTCTCACGACTGGTATAATCACTGTTTCTGCACCTGTACAGAGGATAGAGTTAGGAAATTCTTTGTAAAATGTGATAACATCGAAGCTGATATCAATATCTCCAATTCAAATTTAGAACTGAAGAGATCTAGTTAAAATCATTTTTCTTTCTCCCACATTGAGCTCTCAGCTCCCAAAAGCACCATATACTTACTTACTTGCTTTATTCTCCAAAACACATGCAAAATTTTAGAATTAGCAATACTAATCATGCCAGAAGGCAGAGGACTACAAATTTAAGATGAGCCTGGGCAACTTAACAAATTAATGAGACACTATTTCAAAAAAATGAGAAGTGTTGGAGAGGTAGCTCAGTGTCCTGGGCTCAATCCCTAGTACTAGAGAAAACATACAGTTCTAGGGCTGGGGATACAGCTCAGTGGCATAGCACCCATCTGGCAAGGAGAAAGTCCTGAGTTCAATTCCTGATACCAAAAAAAGCAATTCTAATAATACCAAAAATTACATAATTATTTAAAATAATTTAAAGTTTTTTAATTTGGTTTTTCAATCCTTTTATCTGTAGTTATTCCCTACCTAGCACAGGCCTATCCCTCTCCTAAGTCAATGCTTAGGAGGTGAAAGTCAGCTGGAGCCCATTGGGGTGGAAAGGGCCACGGGACATGGGTGTAGCACAAAGTCTGCTACCCCCACAAATGGAGGAAAAAGAATCCAGGTATATGGTACAGCCAATGAAGAGGGCACTACACAGCCTCCCTCCCTCTTTTCAGCCTACTGAACATCAGGGCTCATGGCTGACCTCTTCAGTCCTCCCAAGGCCAGCATCCAACCTTCTATCCAGGAACTCTTTGTTTTTCTGTCATCTCACATTCAAATAAACTGGTGATTCCCAATCCCTCTGCCATCTATGGTCCCATCCATCTGCCAAAGTGAGATTATCAATGGTAAAATTATCTTTTTAAACAGATTCATTCATCCTCTCAACTATTTGTTTCTTTTCGAGTACCTGCCATAAGCCTGATTAGCTGCTGGACACCTGCAAATGCTTCAAAACTAAATAAGCTAAATGTGTGAACATGAGAAAGTCATTGAAGTTTTCTGTCTGCATGCCACCATAGTCCTTAGTGGAACAAGGAGCCAGAATTAATCGTTTATTTAAAATGCATAAGCATCTAAGAGGATATGGTAGTCATTCCCCCATGAGCACATAGTAGGTACTCAGGAAAAACATGTTGACTGTGATTCTACAATCACAGTAATCAATATTCAGTATTATGTGTTGCTTTATACCTTGCTAAAATCTATGGATGACACAGATAGAGTTACAGTCTTACTTTCCACACCCTACCAGATTAGTGAAGACAGAGCCCCACTCAAGACTATTTAATGACTGTAAGAATGAGATCTGAACAATAGATGAGTCAATTTTGCTGATGCCCAGGAAAGGGGTCATGTCACTCTGCCCAGTGGTAGGAAGGGCATCTGAGGAGCAGGACATTTGGACTGGGCCTAGCAAATGAACCCATTTGCCTCTCTTTTCTCCATGAAGAAAAGCCTGGTTGAAGGCAAGAACCATGGAACAGTGTAGCAGGTACTGGGAGCCATGGGCAGTGGCTGAGATGTCAGGCACAGATGAATCGCAGAGGACCCAGGCAGGGGCAAGCTGTGGAATATGCACATTGGTCTAAAGCTATTAGGGAACCCTCCATGGTTGGTTGCATTGTACAACAAATATGACCCAGCCTCTGGAATGACAGATCTTACCACCAAGGTGTGAACATGAGAAAATTTCCCTGGCTTAGTTATCTCAGCTGGAAAAAGTATAATGATAGTATTTATCTCAAAGGGTTATTAAAAGGATTAGATGAGTTAATTTTTTATGAAGTGTTTAGAACTGTGTCTGGTACAGAGTAAACAGTCAAATGTTAGTATTAGCGTTGGCACTACCATGTATTTAGTTACATTTTATACCCTACTGTCAATCTATGATGGCGAGAAATCAATTTCTCTGCCTTACGCCATAATCCCAGTGTCTAGAAAAGGGCCTGACAAGTAGTAGGCATCCAACTAACATCAGCATCCGGCAGACCAGGTGTGTTGTCCCCTTATAGCAAAAGCTTCTTACACCCCAGGGGGGCCAAAGGCAGGCAATGACCTGCTGTCCTACCTGGAGCTGGGGATTAGGCCCAGTGGAACTTGCCCAAGGGTCCAGAACTGCCTGCTCATCTGCCATCCTCAGATTCAGGTACCCTCATGCTCAGCAGGTCTGCCTCAGGATACAGTCTTCTTCTGTCTTGGAAATCTGCCCCTCATCACTTTGATACACCATGTTTTACCAGCACTCTTCCTTACTCAGGGATCTCAAAATGTGTCACTCCCAAAGAACTTCTGCTTTCCATCATCTGGTATTCAGACAAGCCAGCAGTTCTCAGCCACCCACTGAGGGATTAACCCTCTCCAGCCCAAGGTGTGAACATGAGAAAATTTCCCTGGCCCTGGTCCAAATGAGTCCTCCACATGCAAACTTTGTCAGGCCATGTCTGTGCTTAAAACCCAGCCCTGCTCTCACTTATTCTCAGGTGCGGTGCAAAGTATCAAGCATAGCTGCTCACTAGCCCTAAGCTCAGCCCTAGACCCACACACCTAGCATCATCATCCAGATGCACTGTTCCCCTGGCCACCTTAGCCTATAGGTCTCCAAAGGCCCCAGGTTTTACACCTGTATCTCCAATCCCCTTCTACCTGGAAAATCATTCTGAATCTTATGAATTCTGCTTCAATCATAGTTTGCTCCAAGGCATCCCTGTCCAGATACTCTGGTACCTTTATCCTTGATAAAACTAGTATAGCAACTTATAATTATTTGTTTATATTTTTGTCTCTACTTGGGTGCTAGAAATGTCTGGTTTTATGGATTTTTTTCCCTGTATGCCCAAAATCCAGCCCAGAATATGGGACACTGTACCTTTTAGGAACTGGTTGGTTAATTAACACCCAAGTAGAATGAATGAATGAATGAATGAATGAAGAGATCTTTATTTTCCCAGGATCCTGGCATGTGGCAGAGCATAGTGGTTATTTCTTGTGTGAATGAGTAAACAAGATGTTCCTCCACTAGCCACCAATACACACAGAAACAAAAACCTAAATGCACACAGAGCTCTTCCAACCTCCACCTTCTATTTTTTCTTCAAGTCACTTATTAAAAACCAACTCATTGCATTCTAATCTAATAGAATTTAGTTTTTATGTTAGAATAAAAATATTGTAACTGGTAATATTTCCAGAAGTTCTTCTCAAAAATACCAGCCAAAAACTGGCAAATGGTCCTATGAAATGTAGTGTAAGGAAAGTCTGCGAGAGAATGTATCCTCTTTCTGGGGAGAACCAGGAGCCCCCTACCTGTTCCCCCTCCCAGTTTTGTAACTCTGAGGCCCCAATCCAACCTCCCCTTCTTGGCATTGAGGGAACACCTGTGTGTGTGCTGTAATCCCCAGGTAAGCCATCCATACATAGCCCTGCACTACTCCCATAGTGGTCATGACGACATCAATAGCCAGGTGCACCTGTGGGCCAGTGGTCACTGATCCATGGGCGGAGACCAGCGGGACTGAGGTCTCAGCTTTTGAAGCACTGACAAGTCTGCCCCTCCAAGTCTGACCCCTGACCTACAGGTGGGTACAACCATTGTCCCTACAAGTCCCAACCACTGTCTGCCTCGCTGCAGAAACCCGTGAAGGAATCCATTTCAGGTCAGTGCAAAGCAAAACAAATAGAAGGGCCAAGGAGTTTGGTTTTAGGTGGAAAGCTTTGCTGGGCAGGGAAGCCATTGTTGCAAGAATGCGTATAATCCTCACCAGGCAGGCCCCATGGACCTGCAGGGCTCCACCTGCCATACAGTTGTTTATAAACTCATGACCCAGGTTATATCTCCACAGCAAGAGGCTCTGGAGGTCAGGGGTTCTGCAGGGACTGGAAGATGCCTCAGTATAAGAAAGCAGCACCTTCATCTTCTTGAACTAGTGAAAAAAATATCTATTGTCTCCCTGTCGCAGACCAAAAGCTGGGGTCAGGTGCAGGCCTGGTGGAGAACAGCTGGCAGAGCCCCTGCAGGGCCGGAAGCTGCAGACAACTATCCCACTGCCAGGTCACCTGACATTAGCACCAGATGAGTCACCTGAAGTCATAACATTGGGAGTAACTATCAGTGTGATACTGACAAAAACTAGAGAATTTATGAATATACAGGCTTTGGAGCATTTGTGTTATTTAACAGAATAGGATTCTAATTCTAATTCTAACTCAGCACAACAAGCTGTGGAAACTCAGAGAAGTGAGTTAACTTCTTAGAGTCTCAGTTAACTCACCTGTAAGACAAGCACACCGAGACCCAGTTTGAAGGAATATGGTAGGATCAACCATGTACAAAACTTCTGGACCCCACATTCAGCCTCGCACTTCCTACAATCTATCTGGCACAGCAGATCCAGGAGTGTTCCTAAAATATAAAGAGTTTTAAAACATTTATTGTTAGTTATAACTCACATTCAAAACATACTTGTAAGATCAGTGTATGGCAACAGATTACAGGTTTTATGTATCCTATCCAAAATGCTTGGGACTAGAAGTGTTTGGAATTTTGAATGTTTAAAAATTTTTTGGAATATTTATAGATAAATAATGAGATATCTTGGGATGGGGCCCAAGTTTAAACATGAAATTCATTCATGTTTCATATACACCTATACATATAGATTAAGGGACATTTTCTACAGTATTCTTTGAACCTGTGTTTTGACTGTGACCTGTCCCAAGAAGTCAGGTGTGGAATTTTACACTTATAGCTTCATATTGGTTCTCAAAACATTTGCTTTTAGAGCATTCCACATTACACATTTTCTTTTTTCTCTCTTCTTTAATATTACATATTTTCAACCTACACAATAAATGTACTATACTGTAAAACAAATATCTATAGGACCCCCACCTGATGTTCAAAAAATTGAACATTGCCTTGACTCTATAAACACCATAGGTCACTTTCCAACCACAGTACTCTCTTGATCTCTATTGGTATAAATATATGGATTCATACAGAATATATGGCTCCTAAAGGTCCCCTATGGTCTTACAAAGAAATGTACTTAATCAAGACACATAATTTATAGGATTATTTTATAATATTCACACAAAGATTCAAATGTGAAAGAGTGCAGGGAATCTGTCCACACACTAGAGAGCCAAAGAATCTAACTAAGGGCCTGGATCCCATGGCAATGTCCTGCACAAATTCAGCTGAAGACTAGAGCCCATGGCAATGTCTTCCACAAGTCCAACTGGAGGACATCAGTCCATGACAATGTCTCATGCAAGTCTGTATCAAGGATCTGCACTGTAAGCTGAGCATGGTGGCATATGCCTGTAATCTCAGTACTCAGGAGGCTGAGGCAGAAGGATCATTGCAAATTCAAGACCAGCCTGGGCTACATAGTGAGCTCAAGGCCAGCCTAAAAAGTGGGGGAAGGGCTCTGCACTGGGAAAGCCCACAGGTCAGTGGTAGAAGCTAGAAAGTCTGTGCCAGCGGGCTGAAGGTTCTGTGTCAGCAGGCTGAGGGATCTGCACTGGAGCTAGGAAGTGACACTCAAAGTAAGAACCAGAGCTCCCAAAAAAGAACCACAGCCATCCTTAGCAATTGTGAGGTCTTGAGCTCCTTTGATGATGAGAACAGCCAAGTTCATGGCAAGCTTCTCCAGGAGAATCAACAATATACCATCTCCCCTCCAGTTCTCTTTTTATGCTGTTGGTAATAATCTTCACATGAGACTTCCACACCCAGAACTATGCTGATTCAGTTCAGCTGGGTGCTACAAGTTGACCGTTAGTTAATCTACCACATCACCTTATAGATTTATTGACCCTGGTTATTGTATATAACTTAATTAGCTCATTTCCATTGTCATATACACGAATTTACCTCATATACATTGTCCGTACACGAATATACCATAATTTATTAGTTTGTTTATAGACTTTCTTTTATATATCATAGAGATCAGGTATACAGTTATTTGGGGTACACATCTAGGAAATGAACTTCTGGGTCACAGTCTGGTGGGAACTTCAACCCTAATAGATAATTCTTCATCATTTACCACAGTGTCAATGTTTTACTAAGAAACCAATATAACACAAGATACAGAAATGTATAAGAATTTGCAAGATTGGTTTACAATGGCCACCCACAAATAAGGAAGAGTGGAGAGGGTCTGTCTGTACACTGGAGACTTAAGTATTCAGCCCAAGTTCTGGAGCTCACTGAAGTGTCCCATGGAGTCCGTACTGGGAGACCAACAGGTCTGCAATGGAAGGCTGAAGTCTATACCAGAAGCCAAAGGATCTGCGCCAGAAGCTGAAGAGTCTGCACTGGAAGCCAGAAGATGCTGTCCAAGGTGAAAGCGAAGGCTGGAGCTCCACAGAAGAAACAGAAGCAGAGTGTAGAATTGCTAAGCCGATTTACTTAAGCTTCTCTTAAACTTCTCAAGTTGACACAATCAACCATCACAACCACTGCAGTGATACCAATGCAGCACTCTCACCAGCACTGTTTAAAGTTCCCACTGACTGTTTCACATCCTCACCAACATATAATATTGCCAAATTTCTTTAGCTTCAGCCATTCTGATAGGTAAAATGGTACCTTGGTGTGATTTAAATTTTCATCATTTAAGATGTTTATTAGGCATTTGGATGTACCCATTTGTGAGACAACTGTTTAAATCCATTACTGAGATTTCTATTCTATTTCTATTCTATTTCTCTTTCTTATTCTTAGGAATGTACTCACTTTGGATAGGAATTTTTTGTCAAGTATCGTCTTCCCTTCTGTCCCTTCAATTTTCCTTCTTGTTTTTTTTATTTTTGGGGAGTGAGGGGTTCCTTAGAGGAACTAAAGTGCTAAATTTGAATATATGTTTCCCCCTTTGTATTTAGGGGATTTTGTGGGACATTCAGAAACTTCTGCCCTAAAGTCATGAAGATTTGTCCTGGCTTATCTTCTCAAACCTTCATTGTTTTACATTTCTCATATAGATACAAGCACATCTGGATTTGATTTTTGTGTATGCTGTAAGGTAAGATGAGTATCCAACTTTTCCAGCACCATTTATTGAAAAGACCCCTCTCCACTCTTCTGCAATGCCACCTTTGCCATCAGTGTCTGTGTGTGCATGGTCTGTTTCTGGACTCTCATCTCTATTTCACTGCCATATTTATCTATCCTTATGCCAGTAGCACATGGTCTTAATAGCTGTATGTCTATAAGTCTTGATATACATCATTTACTTTTTTTCCTTCAAAATTTTCTTCACTGCTCTTGTCCTTTTGTGCTTCCATGTAAATTTTAAGATCATCATATAAAAACACAAAAAAGCAAACAAGAAGATACTTTTAACTGGACAGAACATTTAGAGAACTGATATGTTTACAGTATTAACTCTCCAATCTATGAAAATGGTACATCACTATATTTAATTAGAACTTCTTTCTTTCTTTCAATATTTAATAGTTTTTGTCATAGAGGTTGTAGTCATATACATTTTGTTAAATTTACTTCTTAGTATTTGATAGTTATTGATATATTTTATCTTGATGCTAATTTTTAAAACTAGCATCTTGCTAGTTTTTGTTGTTATACAGAAATATGATCATGTTGTACGTAACTGTATTTCTCAGCTCTCCATTACTGTAACAAAATACCTGATAATCAACTAACGGTTCATTCAGGCTCATGGTTTCAGAGGTTTCAGTTTATAGTCACATGGCCCTGTTGCTTTGGGCCTGTGGTAGCTCAGCACATCATGGTAGGAATGCGTGGTAAGGGACATCTGTTAAAGCAAAGAAAGAAATCAGGAAGACTGGGGTCTCACTATCTCCTTCAAGGTCATGCCCCACTATGAGCCGACTTCCTTCCATGAGGCCACCTCTTCAAAGCTCCACCACCTCCCCATAGCGCCACAGGCTGGTGACTAAGCCTTTCATACATGGGCCTTTGGGAGACACTTCCAAGCCATAGCAATTTTCTTTGTGTCCAGCTAAGCTCTAACATTTCATTTGGAGATTATTTTGGATATTCTACATATATAATCCTATCTTTTATAAATATTAAGATTTTTGTTTACTTCATAAATTCTATTTATTTTCTTATCTTACTGCTTTAGTTAAGACTTCCAAGGAATGTTGAATAGAAGAGGGAGCATACATATTTCTGCCACATCCCTAATCTTTCAGAAAGTGGGGTGAAAGAATTTGGCATTTCTCCATGAAGTATTACACCTGGAGTATGTCTGTTGTGATAGTTAATTGAGTTTTAACTTGAGCAAGAAGTGCTCTACCAACTTGGACCAGCATGGTTCTTGGTATAGCTGATGAGATTTACTGAAGACAGAAGTCCCACTCTGGGTATGAGTGGCTCCAACCAACAGGCTTGTCACCTGAATGGGATAAAAGGTAAACAAAGAGGAAGGCTCACTTCTGTTTCTTCAGAGGAGCTCCACCTTGGACATCATCTGCTGGCTTGAGCACGGACTCTTCAGCCTCCAGCAAAGACCTTTCAACCATCCATCATAGACCCTTTAACCTCCTGACACAGATTCACACAGGACACCACAGTGAACCTTTTTGCAGCCATGGTAAGCCCATCTTATAAATTCTTCTTTATGTATATAGTTTGTATTAAATTTATTTCTCTAGTCAGCAATGACTGACACATCTTATAAATAATTGCCTTCCCTTCTATCCCTAGTTTGATGAAATTTTTCTTTTTTTGGCATCATAGTGGAATTTTATCAAATAGCTTTTCTGTATTTACTGAAATGATCATATGGTTATTCTCCTTTTAATTTGGTGAATTACATCATCTGCTAGTCAAATCTGCATTGTGAGAATAAACCCATCTCCACTTAGTTTGGGATATGCTATACATTACCATATTAAGTTTAATAATATTGTGTCATTTGTTTTAAAATTTACATTTATGATGAAGTTAGCCTGTTATTTTCATCTCTAATAGTGTCTATAATGTTTTATTTATGAAAGTTAAAACAAGTTCAAGAGTCTCTTCTTTTTCTATCTTCTGAAAGCATTTGTATAAAATTTATGAAATTTCTTATTCATATTTTGTAAAAGTAAAATTACCTGTGATGTTTTCTTTGTGGCAATTTTTTGTTTATAAAATTATAAAATATAACATATAAAAATAAAGTATACATATATTTTATAAAGTTATTTCTTATAATTTAATGTATAATTTTCATAAATATACTGTACATAATTTAAGAGCTCTATTACACATGGTGACACACCTACCTACAAATAAAATATGCATGTACACATACAGACACCCAAACAAGTAAGCAAACCACACTCGAATATAAAAATAGAAACCCCCTAATATATCATCAAGTTCAATTTGGTCACATATTGAGAAAATAGTAAATACTGAACTCTTGATCTGCAGATAGCTGACCTGAAAGAAGCAGAAATGATCTCATTTGTTAAAAAATCTCCCAGTGTGCTGGTCATTGTTTGCTTTATTTATTAAAAAAAAATAGTGAGTTTCAGTTAGTTTAACTACTCTGTTCAATGACTGACCAGTTTGGAGTGGGGGAGGAGTCCTATTAAAACTGATTTACTGTGTGGATGTACACATGTGGGGTTGGGGGAGTAAGGAGTCAGAGAGAGACAGTTTTAAGAATTCATACTGTTTAAGCTATTTTTTAATATCAAGGATCAACAATGGGAATACATCAAATGACAAAATTTCTGCAAGGCAACAAAGAATGAAAAAAAAATCCACTAAGTGGAAGAATTTCTTTGCTAGCTACTCTTCTTACAGAGGATTAATATCTAGAATATATAAAATAGTTTAAAAAGTTAACACCCATAAAATAAGGAACCAAATAAAAAAGTGGAAAATTAACTAAATATTTTCCAAAAAAAATCAAATGACCAAAAAGTACATTTAAAAATGTTGAGCATCTCTAATCATCAGAGAAATATAAATTAAAACTATGCTGAGGTTCTATCTCATCCAAGTCAGAATAACTATCATCAAGAATACAAAAATCAGTGAATGCTGATAAGGATTTGGGGGGGAAGGAACCTATATTGTTGGTAGGATATAAATCATTGTGTACAACCACTATGGGAATCAGTATGGAGATTTTTTAAAAGACTAAACATAGAAATACCATTTGAACCAACAATATCAAACTTGGGCATATTCCCAAAAGAATTAAGTACCTTTTATCCTTTCAATTATCTGAGTTGTTCTTTCCTTTTGAGCACTTTCTTTCCCTTTAATTATCACAATATCTATTATACATTTTGGACTTTATCATTCTTTCAGGGTTTTTTTTACACTAAGGAGACAATACAATATTTACAAATGTGAGTTTGATTTATTTCACTTATGAGTATGGTCTCAAGTTCCCTCCATTCACCTATAAAAGCCTCACGTTTATCCTTCTTTACAGCTGAGTAATACTCCACTGTATAAAAATACCACATCTTTTTTACCCATCCCTCATTTGATGGGCATTTAGGTTGTTTCCAAGATTTAGCTATGACAAATTGTGCTGCTATAAACACGGGTGCACATATATCACTATGATATAACGTTTTCAATCTTTCTGGGAAAATACCCAGAAGGGGAATAGCTGGAATGAATGGGACTTCCAATCCTAGTTTATTAACACAGGTATACTAAATGCTATCCAAAATATTAGCAGCATTCTGTACTTCCACCAGTAGTGCGCGCACATACACCCCTTTTACTACATCCTTGGCAGTGCTGTGCTCTCTCTTTAGCCTGTTAATCCAATGGGTTAAAATGGTGCCATGATGTCCCTTTGGTTTAGCACCATTTAATCAACAGCAAAGGTAAACTGCCCTGTGTTTGTCAGCCAGTGCCTTTGCCATGTATTGTCTTTGCTTGAGTAAAGACAGACCTTGAAATCACTACCTTATAGAAATCTCTCTACATGGTGATTTTTCTCAGTACAGAGGCTCTGGAGCACATGTACTGTGAGACACAGTTTTGGGCCATCAGCCAAGTACCTGACTGGCCTAATGACAGAGCTGGAAACCCGAGTACCTCTTTGCAAAACCACTTTCATAATGACCAACCCCTGAATGGATGCAGATGCAGGATAAGCCATGAGAAGGATAAAGTGAAAAGGCCATATGTGAGGTCTCTTAATTGCCACAGGACTGGAAACACTATTACACTTGTTTTTAATCTCCCCACTCTCTGTTCCTCTCTTACCTTTTAATTTTCCTAAATGGCCCAGCCACTGCTGTTGAGAGGGTATTTAATATGGGTGAGGATTTAGCTGTTCCTCCAGGAACAAACCAAACCACCGCTTTTGAAATGTCATCTTGATTTGCTGCTTCCTCACTAAGTAAGAGACTTAATAGGGCTTAGGAGATGAATCTGGACACAAACCTCCCCTAATGAAATGGGCCAGGGCCTCACCCACTGCTGCAGCTCAAGGGACAGCTGCCAGACAGCAAGAGTTACTGATAGGAAGGACTCTAGAGCCTAAGTACTGTCCTCCCAAAAAAACCGTTCAATGTCTTCACCTTGGCTCTAGCCACTTAGAACCACATCAGGTCTCCTAGTTTGCCCCATGTGTGTCTCATACACACACACACACACACACACACACACCTTTCTCCTTCTCTTGGGTCAGAGAAGTATCCTCCAAGTTTACTCAAGACCTTACACTTATGCCCATTTATTCCACAGTGTTAAAATTATCTATTATATATTGACTCTCTTGCACTTTCCTTTCTTTTTTTGGACTAGAAATCAAACTCAAGACCTTGCTTGCCAGGCGAGTGCTGTGCCACTGAACTATATCCCTGGCTTTCCCTTCCTCTTACACCTACTCCAAGCCCAAGTTCTTTAAGAATGGGAAGTATCTAGTACGCTAAGATACCCTGGTGCCAGTGTGGTCATTCCAGAAGAATTCTCAATAAGCCATTGGTGAATATGGTAATGAGTGACTCACTGAATGAGCCTTATGAAGACCCTTAACATTTTTCTATCATGAGTCAGCTACACCTGACTCATGAGTTTTCCTGGCTATCAAATCGGAAAACAGATCCCTGAGGGAAGTCCCTCACAAATGTATGGGAAGCAGGATCTGGGATAAGGCTGAAGGCTCTGTCTACCAAGCCATGTGGTTATGGTTGTATCAGGCTCAAGGTACCAGTTATTAAGCAGCCAAGAAGTAGAATTACATAGTTATTTTGCATCAACCAATCTCTATCATTGGCTGCCAATTGCTAGCGCCACTGTATCTCCCTGCACAACTGGCAGGTTGCTTACAGTACAGCATGGATCTGCTTCAAAATCCTTTCATGCTCTGGGCCCCATAAAAACTGTCAGTTTTCTTTATTATCAATAACTGGTTCAAACTTACCTGATGTGGCGTATGCTACCTTCAAAACCAGTAGAATCCTACCAAGCATTGTGTTGCTTCTGCTAGGAGGTGCAAAAAGCTTTATCTATAGATGACATATTCTGACATGCCTCTGACCACTGAACCCCTAAAATTTTCATATAGAAGGCTCCCGAATCTTCATAGGATTTACTTCCAGCCATCTGGACATATATCAAACAAACACTTTCAACCCTTTCTTGCTCATCTAATTCAATTAAGATATTATATTTATAAAGTAAACCAATGTGATATTCTTCAGAATATTCAGGTACCTTTAACCATATGATGATAAAAGGTGAGAGAAATTACATCATCCTGGGACAAGACCATAAATATATACTTCCATCTGTCCCACATGAATCCAAAATGATTCTGCTTTTTTTCACAATTGCCAGACTGATGTTCATACATCACTTACTAGAGTCTGTATCAGCCTTCTGCCAACAAGGAGAGCATATCTGCTTTGGTAGCCATGCTGGAGGCAATATTTAATGATGAAATAAAAATAAGGACTACTTGAAGCCAAAATGTGATAGCTGAACCAATAGGTTTTACTGCCAAACAAACTGATCTAGGTGAGCACAAATCTAGGTGAGCTCTTAGGATAAAATGTCTTAGAAGAGAAACAGGGAAGACCTGTCAAAGCCAACAGATGGAATTGTTTCTGTCCCATATTTGGAGTGTAAATTGAGTGATGTTGACTGACTTGTGTTACCAAGTTATTCTATTGTGTAAGCTTTGGAAATTACCTGCTGTGTACACATGGTAGAGATTTCGGGATGATGCCAGTCAGGTACCTCTGTCAACGACCTAAAATCCTTGTTTGAGATGGTGATTTCCAGTGCTCTTGATGTGCCTTAGTCAAGATCGTGTCTTCCAATCATATCTAATAAGTTTCATCAGGTCAGGTGGCCATCCCAGAATTTGTCACTGGTTAAACATGTGGTAGTCCATTACCATACATCATGTTCCAGCAAGTTATTGCCAGGCTGCTGAGTGAAAAAGGGATGTGACATACATTAGGTTTTTCAGGTTATGTCAAATCTCTACCATTCTCCCAAGATATTGCATTTTATGTATGATCTTGACCAGAGAAAAGGATAATTTCAGTTCCACTTGGCTTTTCTTATGCCAACAGTAATTACACAGCAGGTCAAAGATTCAGTGTGAAGGTTCTGCCAACCACCAAACAAGTTTACTCCAATAATTCATTTGAAACCTGGGAAAATGACCCTCAGTGGACCCACTGTGAGTTGCTTCTATTTGTTACATGGTCTTCATATCTCCCCACTGAAAAGGAGACTTTATAGCATCTTGGATGCCATATCTTAGGTATCAATGTTAGTTCAGACACTATAAAAATTTCAGATTGTTTCGAAAGTCTGAGTGTTCTTCCAAAGGAATGGTTACCTAAGTAAATGGCCATAAGCCATGTGAGAAATGTTCTAGGGTAATTACTACTTAATCCTATATATCACTCCAGAGTGGCAAGGTCTTTCTTCACAGTGGTCCAACTCTTTCTTCACTCAGAAGAGTTTGGCTAAGGGAATTAGCTTTGATCTAGAAAATGGGCAACAATCAAAAATTTTTATTGAGGCAGCAGTCCCAAACCTCCCAATCATCCTTAATTTATTTTGATTATGTACATATTAAAGCTTGTGTTGGTTGCCAGTTTGTCTTGTGAGGCAGACTGTGGACCTTTAATCATCTCTACAGTAGCGTGCAGGGGAAATCTGTTGCTGCCACTCAAGTTTTGCCTCTTATTGCCACAATCATGCCTGTCCTGTTTTTGATAGTTAAAATACTGGCATCCAGCTGCTAGTGTTTGGAATCTCATCATTTCCTCATTGCAAGGAAGAAGTCTGATATCAAAATGTTTTCTCTCAAAATCAGCCCTGGCCCACTGGGCTTCTCCATGGTGTCCATACTCTTTTCAGCATATTCCTATCACTTTGGGAAACAGAATGTCCTCTTGGTCCCAGCACAAAGCATAAGTCAACATTTTTCAGCCTGGTACATAGCACATCTACCCTACCCTCTAAGTCTTTAAATCTCATCCATGAAGTCTGCCACAGTGGGTTTCTACGTCTTCTTCACTTAGTGTTGTTACTTTTTGCCAAGTTTCCAAAAGCCATCCTGGCAGCATATTACCACTATCTCCTGGGGTCTTGCCAGTATATTAAATCCTTTATGTATTACAATATAGACAAACTCTCCCCAGCTTACTTCATATGACACTTCCCTTGACACAGAACCTTGATCTAAGCCCATGTGTACTCTCCCAAAACCTTCCACTCATATAACAATTTAGTTAATAGACTCACTGTAATCAAAACACTAAGAACATTCTTCACAGAGACAGAAAATTCAATTCTAAAATTCCTATGGTACCACAAAAACACTATAAACAGTCAAAGCCATGTTGAACACAAAGAACAAAGGAGGAAGAATCAATCATACTACTAGACTTTAAAATATACTACAAAATTATAATAATCAAAGCAGCATAATATTAGCAAACAAACAGATACAGGCCAGCAGAACAAAATAGAAAATTTAGAAATAAACCTGGACATTTACATCCAGTTGTTCTTTGACCAAGGTGTTAAGAACACAGATTAGGGATATGACAATCTCCTTAACAAATAACATCGGGAAAATTGGACATCCACACATAGAAGAATGAAACTAAATTCCTATCTCTCCCCATATTAAAAAAAATCTCAAAATGGATTAAACACTAAAATTGTAATACCTTAAACTACAAAATGACAGAAGAAAACATAAGGGATAATGTTCTGGAATTTTGGAATAGGGAAAAGTTTTTGGAGAAGACCCCAAAGTCAGAGAAAACAAAAGCAAAAATACACAAGTGGATTATATCAAATGAAAAGTTTCTTTATAACAAAGAAAACAATATATTGAGGAGAACCTACAAAATGGGAGAAAATATTTACCAAATTAATATCTGACAAGGGGTTAATATATAGAATACACATGGATTGCAAACAATTTAATAGTAAAATAAATGTAATTTTAAAAATTAGCAATAAAACAAGAGACAAAAAATATCAAAGGCAATCCTGGGCAACAAAGGAAAGGCAGGAGACACCATGTGTTAAAATCAGCATGGTACTGGAAAAAAAAAAAAACCCAGACCTGAGGATCAGTAGAACAGATTAGAAGATGCAGACACAATTATGAACACCTTAGCTACCTTATTTTTGACAAAGGGGCCAAATATATTCACTAGAAGAAAGATAGTCCTTTAATAAATGGTGCTGGAAAAATTGGCTTTTCACATGCCAAAGACTAAAGCTATACACTTGTCTACCACCATGCACTAAAGTCAGAATAGATCAAAGATGTAAATATTAAAATAGAAACACTAAAACTACTGGAAGCAAAAATAGAAATCTAGAAGACACAGGTGTAGGCAGAGTTCATAAACAAAACACAAACTGCACGAGACGTATTTCAAAGGATCAACAACTGGGATTTCATCTTATTAAAAAATTTTGTGACTCAAAAGAAATCACCAAGAGTGAAAAGACAACCCACAGAATGGAAAAAATTTTAGCCAACTGTCCCTCAGACAAAGGACTTCTATCTAGAACATATGAAGATTTGAAAGAAATCAGGTCCCCCAAATTCAAAGACCCAATCTAAAAATGGTCATCTGAGATGAATATGCACTTCCCAGATGATGAAATACAAAAGGCAAATAAATATATAAAAAAGTGTTCATCATTGGTCATTTGAGAAATGCAAATTAAAACAACACTGAGATTCCACCTCCCTCCAGAAAGAATGGCTGTAATCAAGAAATCAACCAATAACAAATGCCGGTGGAGCCATGGGGAAAATGGAACCCTTCTCCATTGTTGGTGGGAGTGTTGACTGGTGCAACCACTGTGCAAATCAATGTGGAGTTTATAGCCAAAGAAAATGAATCCATATGTTGAAGAGGCATCCACATCCCTATGACTGTTGCAGCATCATTCACAGCAGCTGAGAAATGGAATCAACTTAAATACCCATCAACTGATGAATGGGTAAAGAAAATATGGTGCATATACATAATATAATGCTAATTAGTCATTTTTAAAAATTAAAAAAGGATAAAAGCCTGTCATTTGTGATAACATGGACAGAACTGGAGGTCACTGTGTTAAGTTGAATAAGTGAAGCACAAAAAGACAAATACTGCATGACCAGATACAGAATCTAAAAGTGTTGATCTTGTAAAAATTGAGGGTAGAATGGGAGCTATCACAGGTTCAGAGAGTAAAGGGAACAGAAGAATGAGGAAACTTGATCAACAGGTACTAAATTGTAGTTATATGGGAGTAAGAAGAACAGTGGGGTAACTATAGATAATGATAACATACTCTGTATTCAAAACCTAAAAGAAGTATGAGTTTTTACCATAACAAAATGATAAATGTTTAAGCTAAATATGTTTAACTTTATTTGAGCATGGCACAATGCATATGCATCTATAGAAACATCATGTGGTACCCCATATGTATACACAATTATTCTGCATTCGTTAAAAATTCTTTTAAGATTAGCCAGCTCTTGCTTCTCCATCAGCATATGGTTCTCATCCCTGGTTACCCCAGCACCTTCCCACTCTAGCTCTTCTAAGATCTGGCTTTTGTTGTTGGTCCAGTAGCCAAGAGAAGTAGGGATAAATCCTAAGGGTATAAAACATTTTTTATAAAGCACTTTCCTCCTTTAATTTGAGGCCTCCACATGATCTTCAATCAGGTGAGAAAGGGAAAGAGGAGAGGAAGGGGTAAGAGAGGGAAGACAACTGTCTTTTAATGGGGGGGAGGGTCCTCTTCTGCCCAGTAACTTCAGGAGAACGTGGAAGTTCCATGCTCTCAGTTGTACCTACCCAGATACTCCCACTGCAGCTGCTGTAGGCTTGTCATGTAAGGTTTTCTGGAGTTTAAAGTACAACGGAAGTTCTACTACTCTTGCTATTAAATCCATTCTAATACTCTGTTTGGCCTCTGCAAAAGATGTTACCTTATATACTGCCAATGAGGCTCTCTTTTATTTCCAATTTTTCATTAAACTGATGATTAGCTGCAGAGCTTGCCATTCATTATCTTTCATCAACAAATCAGTAGCACTTAGCAATACCCATTCAATTTTATAGTTATTGTAGTTACTTGTTTTCCATAACTTCTCAGATGCTAGAAATAATAAATCATCCCCAGTTGCCTCCCGATAGAATTACATCTGAGTTTAGCATAGTAAAGTTTCAGCATCTGTACTTCAACAGCAGTTGCTAAAACAAATGTCCGTGATGGGATCCCTCCTTATCGGCAAGCTGGCAAGTGATCCCATTTTAGAGTCTGATTCACAGAACCACTCCAGATACCAATTATTAAAACTGAGTTCCCTAGAAAGACCCTGAAATAGAGAGAGCTGAGTACAGAAGTTCTATTGGGGATGCTCTTGAGAGATAACAGTAAAGGAGGAGGAAACATAAACAGGCAGAGGGAGACCCACAGTGCAAGTTTCAACCAAAGCCTTAGCTGGGACCTTAGTATGTACACACCAGTCGGTCACTGACCATGGACCACCCTAAGAGAGAACACGACCTTTAGTAAGACAGTTTTCCACTCCAGAGGGCAAAGCCCAGCGAAAGATGTGGCTATGAGCCATCAGCAATATCATACCCTGCAGCTGAAGAACTTGTGTGTCAGCCCTGGCCACGGAGATCCAGGTGGAGCGCCACGGTATCCCACCATGATTCCAGAATGAGCAAGTGGTACTGTGGTTGCTATCAAGGCTTCAAGGCTCATGGTGGTTCTCAGCTTCCCTCATCACCATCCCTGTAGACCTCACCACACTTGCAGTCTCTGGCACCTAGGGCCTATCATAAGGTAACTGCATGCTTGGTGTAGGGATAGCTAGTACTTTAGGAATGAATCCCTAGGAAACTGTCACACAGGTATAAAGGCCCACTGCTCTCCTGAGTCGAATCACTGCATAGCGGGGAGTAAGGACAGGGCTGAGGTGGTCTATCTGTCCCCTTCCCTGTGGGTGAGCAGAAGCTGCCTCCATTGAACCTTCCCTGAAAGCCTGCCATGGTAGGTGGAAAGATAAAGCTACAGCTCCTCTTCCAGGCAGCCCTCCACTGCCTGAAACTCTAACACCATCTGGATGCTCCCAGTACTGCCTCCTACAGCATGACAGGCCCTACCCTTGGCACCTGAGGCAGCTGTTCCCAGATGGTGGCCACCCACCCTCAGGTCCTGAGCTATGCACCCTCTGTACAACATCTCGTTGAACCCTCTTTGCATTCCCTTGGGAAGGTCACAAAGAGGAAGCGACTTGCAGAACCAGCATTTAAATCTTGTTCTCCCAATCTCCACTCTGAAAAGTGGTCAGGACATGTTATCCCAGAGGCTGAGTCACTGTCCCTTTGTTCTCTGCTGGGTCTTGCCTGGCTATTTATCTGGCTCTGGCATAGCTCAGCAAAGTCCCAGAAGATCTTTGGGAGCAGCCCTGTAGCTGTGGGAGTCCTTTCTTGGGTGGCCAGTCATCCTGAGAACTGAAGGACTCTGGACCTTCACTCATATTTTCTTTCCACTTTGGTCCCTATTCTCAGTAAACAGAAGCCAAGCGGTCTGTGACTATGGATAGGATTAGCTTCAGAAAGCAGACTCTACCCCTGAAACTCCCCCACTGGCAACTGCCCAACCCCTGGTCTGCCTTTAAGGTTCAATGCAAGTGTCACCAGCTGAGAGGCTGTGTCCTCTGTGCCTGTGCTTGTGTACCCCAATCACGCACCTGCTCCTGAACCCTTCTTCAAGTTGGTTTTTCCCCAGAGCACTAAGCATCAGAAAGCATCTAAATAAATAGTGGAGGGCATCTCCTGCCCTCGGTAAGCTTTCTCAGATTCCCCAGGGCACAGAGAATTGACTGCTGCTTTTTAACATATCTCACAGCCTAATCTTTGCATCAGTGGCTGCCTTTGAGCTCAAGCACATGGCCTGGCTACTTCACTGCAGGCCAAGGTTGTGCCTGATAAAAGAAGTGGTGGTGAAGTGCAGTGGGGCAGACCTAAGCAATTTCTGTACCATTTACTCTGGCTAGGAGTGAAACTCCTACTGAAGATACCAGAACCTGCTATGAATGCTGTTCCTCTTTAAATTACATTGAAGTCTTAGATTCTGAATCTATGATATCTGCCTTCCTGTCTGACTGTCTGTCCTTGGGCACCTCCAGCCTATTAATCTCCCATCCCTACCCATCTTGCTGGCCCTCTGTAGGCACCAGGTCCCATCCATATGCACAAAGATAAAGCCAAAGGAACAGCTGATCTGTTTCCTAGAGCCTGACATGCTAAAGGGGAAGGATACTCATGAATATGCTTAACTGGGCTGAGAGATGCTCGCAGCCTCCTGGACTTACTGTTCTTGGCAGCTGTTACTGATCTCAGAGCTCATCAGCAGAAGCAAATTCTACCGCCATCCTCCTGGGCATCTTTCTGTTTTCAAACTAGGACTTGGGGACAAGAGTTAGGAAACTAGTTCAAACAGAATTTTTGAAGCCTTAAAAGTGGTAGCAACCCTTAGTTCTACCTGTTCAAATGGTTTGTTTTGCAGGGAGCCCCCTCCCATATATACATACAGACCCCCACACACTTACACTGTTTTCCAACATTGCTGACCTGAGTTCTTTATCCAATCAGCAGCTGACACAGCCTTTTACATGCTGACATGAGCTCAACTAATTAGCCCACATCAGGGGTGCAACTCAAGGCATTCATGAGTGATTTTATCTGGTACCATCGTTCCCAAAACTAAGCCTCTATTTCTCCAAACTGCTCCTCCTTCACTTATCTGCCTATTCTGGATTAACTAGAGTCTTTGAAATGGGCCACGCCTTCAGCCTACTTAGTTTATACAATGCAATTTTAATGCTGTTGTCTACTCATATTTCCTCATTGCTGTGATGCAATATCCAACTCTCATAATTTAAAGAAGAGATTTATCTTGGTTCACTGTGGAAGTTTTAGTCCTCACATGGCAGAAAGGCTGGACATGGAGGAAAGCTGCTCATGTCATGGCATCCAGGAAGCTAAGAGTGAAGGGAAGAAGTAGTAAAGGAGACAGACCTCCTAGGTCATAGCCCCAGTGACCTGCCTCTTCCAAGCAGGTGCCACCTCCCTACACCACACCAGCTGTAGCATCCCCATAACTCAGTCACACCCCACAAGCCCCACCTTTGAATACATATGACTCTACACAACATCGCTGTATTAGATCCATTTTATAGATTTTAAAAAGTGAGTCTCAGTGGTGAGTCACTTAACTTTTTACTCACACAGTGGTAAAACCAGAATTGAATGCCAGATTCTTCGGATCTCA
Organism: Hydrochoerus hydrochaeris; assembly: GCA_004027455.1. Taxonomy (NCBI): domain Eukaryota; kingdom Metazoa; phylum Chordata; class Mammalia; order Rodentia; family Hydrochaeridae; genus Hydrochoerus; species Hydrochoerus hydrochaeris. The sequence continues at coordinate 31,729 of PVLA01010820.1, forward strand.
ATCCCTGCTCTTTCCGGTAAAGTTCTCTAATTACATTTTAAAATAACACATAAGACCACTGTGACTTTCTTGTGTGCCAAGACCTCCACTGCCTCTCTCTGCCTTCCCTGGTTATCCAGAGTCTGCAGGCAGCCTTGACTCAGTTCTCCCACACCCCAGTTATCCATCGAGTCCTTTGTGATCACCTCTCCAGCTCCTTTTCCATCAGTTGCCTTCTCTCCAGTCCCCTTGTCCTTGCCTAGGAAAGTCCTCACAGCTCTTCCTGGGTTCCCATCACAATCCTTCCTCACTGGTCTCATCTTTTCATGTCTTCATCCCCCACTCCCTGCTTCTCTACACTCACTCATCTCCCACTTTCCTGAGTCTCTATACAGTCTCATGACTGGTAGGACAAGAGTGCTGCCTTTTCTCTGCTTGTCACATTTGTGAACATCCTTAGAGGCCCAGCTTAAATGTATGCTTTGCTGGGAATCCTTCCAGCTCCAATAGACAGAGATCAATGCTCATCCTTCAACCCCTCTCCCTACCCTATACTTAGCCAGTTGTCTTAGTGATCACCAGTGTATGCATATGTATCCTCTCCATTATTTTCTGACCTTCTTTGATGCAGGAAATATCTCTCATCTATCTCTTGCATATGTGTGTGTGTGTGTGTGTGTGTGTGTGTGTGTGTAGTTATGCATGCACATGTGTGTGTGTATTTGACCTCTGGTGCAGAGAGTTGTGTGAAACATATGTCTCAGTCTCATGAACTTCATCATCATAATCCACGAAGGCATCTCTCTTTCATATCCCTATTTCCACTCTCCTTACCACCCTCCTAATTACCTCTGTATGCCCAGAGTCTAACACAGAACACAGCAGCGTGCTCAGCAAATGTGACTTAGCACAGCAGATGGGTGACAAATTAGTCATGGATCCTATTTAATGCCATACCTTGCAGATGCCATGAGTGAAGTCGATGGTTTAGCCACTGCAGGGGAGTGAGTTATTGGAAGAGGTCAAGTCTTAGTTGAGAGCCTGGCAGCTGTGGAAAAAAAGAAACAATTTATAGATCCAAGGCCAATTTATCATTTGGTGATAACAAGGTAAGGCTCTCAATGCAAATTTAGTTCAATCTAACAGGCCTAACATGCGACTCTCAGCCCTTTCTCCCTTATAGTTACTGAAGAGGACATCTCCTTCCTTCTAAAGATGCTCCTGTTACTCAGACCATTGGGAATTACACACAACAACAACAATAACTGTCTGAAATTCTCTAGGACAGTTCATTGATAATCCACAAGAATCATTGCCAGGATTTTGAGCCCACAATGCCTTTTGGAACAACAATGATAACAAAAATGTCCCATAATTTAATTACTTGGTAGGCTGATCAAAAAAAGTCACAGTTCTTCACTCTTTCCTATACCCTTTACTGTGTGGTTTTTTCTGGCCAATGGAATGTTGGCAGAAATAATGCACAGGCTCAAAATGAACTTGCACACTAAGGTTTCTCTTTCTGTCTCTGTCATCGGCCAGGAGAATATACCCCAGTTAGCCTACAAGAGGGCAAAAGACAAGTTAAACAGAGTCCCACCAGTATCCCAGATTTCTTTCTCTGTCATTGGCCAAGAGAATATACCCCAGTTAGCCTATTAGAGGGCACAAGACAAGTTAAACAGAGTCCCACCAGTATCCCAGATATGCTCATCCAGCTGCACCCAAGATATCTGGGCAAACTTAGTCAGGGTCAGGTGACAGCAGATGCATGACTAAGCCCAGGCAAGATCAGCCAAACCTAGCCTAGAGCAGCTAAACTCCTGCAGACTCAGGAGGTAAATGTTATTAATCTCTGGGGTTTTGTGATTTTTTTCGAACAATATTGTGGTAATTAATATCTGATTAAATTAATAATGCATATACTTCATTGATCTAGGTTAGAGTCTTTTTAAATACAGCCAAATATACCCCCTGACAATAAGGAATTGGCTTAATTAATGACAATGTAATAATCATCTACTCAGGCCTGAAGGTAGTCACTTAGGGAAAACCACCCAAAGCAATGTCTCTGGAAGAAGTGTAGTGCCTCAGGCAACTACCTGAAGAAAGACAGTATATAAATACTGGCATATTTACCTCTGTACCTGTGATAATACCTCATATTTGCTTAGTATCCCACAATGTGACTGCTAGATTCACCAATATTGTTTTTTTCTGAACAGAAGATGACCCCATAAGTTATATTAATATAACTAAAGGACATTACCATATCTAAATCATGGATTATTTTTCTCTCTAGAAATACTAGATGCCTATTAATATCTTCAGAGAACTGCTTTATTAATGGAAAATTATTAGAAAATCTGTGAACAGACTACCGTGACACTCAGCCATTATCTTTGGGATTCTGAGCACCAGTGACAGAAACCAAGGCATATGTTTTCCATCCCCACACCCCAACACACATAAAAAAGGAAGGTCCTTTCGACCTAAAAATATAATTTGCAAAAGTTCAAAGACTGCTTGTCATTGCTTCTCATCTGAAGATGTGCAGAGCTTGCACTTTTAAGTGCAAATGTCTAAAAGTTCTCCAGACTGGGGAGAGTCACAGCTTAGCCAAGCTGTAGCACACTCAGGCCAGTATCCTTGCCACCAGACGGCTGTCTCCACAAGCTTACCTAATAAGAGCGTCACACCACTAGCCCAGGACCAGGCCCATGCATAGGAAGAGGGATGTGCTGGTCCTGAGGAACACAGGGGAGACCCACTGTACAGAGGGTGTGTATAGTCTCCTGACCAAGCAAATGGGCTTTGGAATCACAGCCGATTCTACTCTGGCTTGCTGTGGGGTCTGTGAGAAAGCATAGCATCTTTTCAGTCTTTCCTACCTTGTGACATGGGAACTGTGACACCTTCTTTGGAGAGATGTCATGGCAGAAAATGAATGTACTTATGATCCTTGGCACACAGTAGACACTCAATAAAAATTATTATTAATGAATTATAGATGGTAGATTTTGGGTTGACTGGGATGAGAACTGGCTCAAGCTATAGAATTACTAAACCAGTGGTGTTTCTGGAATAAGACAAATGCCACAGACACATCTTCTAGCTAATGGCATGTTGGTCGAATCAATTGACAAGTTCCCCATTCTGTTCATGACTATACCTCCATCTATCTCTTGTCCACTTATCAGGAGCCATGGACTGAGAAAATGGCAAAGTGAATAGAAAACTACTCATTAGAATTGCGCCTAAAGTAGGAATACAACTGCTGTGATTGAAGGTTTGAACCTGTGAGGATCATGCCCAGATGCTGGACACAGACTCTCCAGCTCTCTTTTACCCATTCTTCTTCTTTCTCAAGTGCGTGACCTGCGGCATGCTATGAAGTATGCTAGGTGAATTACAGACATCATCTCACTTAATTCTCCCAGGACACTGTGAGATGTGTGAGGACAATCCCAGTTTGGCAGATGAGGAAAGGAAACAGAGTGAGTAAGTCATTGGCCAGATGTCAGACAACCATTATGCGACACAATCCAAAGTTGAACCAAGGCTAGATGTGGTGGCGTATGCCTAAAATCCCAGCACTTGGGAGGCTGAGGCGGGAGGAATTGCTGTGAGTTTTAGACCAGCCTGGGTGAGTTCAAGGCCAGTCTGGACCACATAGAGAGATCTCATCTCAAAAAGCTTCTCCCCCCAAAAAAGGTTGACTCAAGATCTGTCCCTCTCCAAAGCTAATCATCTTACTCCAGCCTCTTGTTTTTATGATCTCCATGCTGCACAGATGAAGGCCAATACCACCTACGCTCAGAGCACTCAGCATGAATCTTTGCCCATAACAATGTCAATGCTTCACCAATTCAGTCTCCACCTCTACATGTGCCACAGCCCCACAGCTCTTCCACTCATATTATCTTCTAATTTCTTGCATCAAATTAACTTTTATTTTAAAGAGAAACTCTTTACACTATCATAGCCCATATTATTTGCCATAATTAGTTTTTAAAACATAATTATTACATTGAAAAACTCATCTATGTATCATTCAAAATCAGCTTGGGCATTGCATGCTACAGACCAACCATATCCACTGAAAATCTACTATAAACATCACTCTCTGAGATGTGGGTATAAGTTTACATAAGTATGCACCTATGTCTGACATTTGGTTATATTTTCTTATGAAAAATTTTCCCCAAAAAACAGAAAAAAAACTGTGGAATGAACTCCTATGTACTCATCACCCAACTTCAATAGCTGTCAGCTCATGGCTAATCCTGTTTCCTCTGTACCCAAATGTACTTCCCCAAATTCCCTAGCCTTTGAAAGAAACTCTGAGGCATCATGTCGCTTCACTCACATGCACAAGCAACACTCTTTTTGGTTTTGGTTTGGTTTGATTTGGTTTGGATTTTTGTTTTTTCATTTTTGGTGTTTGGCTTTTTGGTTTTGCTTTCATTTTTGCTTTGTCTTTTTGAGACAGGGTCTCGCTAGTAGTTCAGGTTGGCAATGAACTCACTTTGTAGCCCAGGTTGGTTTTGAACTTGCAGTGATTCTCCTGCCTCAGCCTCCCGAGTGCTGGGATTATAGGCATGTACCACCACACCTGGCTTATAAGCAACATTCCTTTTTTTTTTTTCAATCCTTGAAATAAAATGGATGTGGAAAAAACAATGAGCAGCATTCTTGATATCAGTAGCTGTTTGAAGAATGTTACTTAGATGGCAGGCAGGTAACGTATGGCAAACATGCTCATACTTATTGATCTCCACAACCTCGGGAGACTTACAGGAGGAGAAGTGAAGGGACAGAAATGTAAGCAACTTGTGCGAGACACCATCACTGACAAGTGGAAGGGCTGGGGCTTGAACTCAGGCAGCCCATGCCCTTGTCCACTGCACTACCTCACAGGAGCACAGGCCTCTTCCTTTTTTATTTTTATGCTTATTTTTTTGACTGGGGAATAGAACCTCCCAATATACTTTCCTCCCACTTGCCACAAAGCTGGTCCAGAAGGAGTTTCCTTGCCATCTCTGCTGTGCCTGTCCAGGACTCCTGTCCCATCAGGCTGCCTCAGAGGAGCTGTTGTCTCCAGACACACGAGGTGTGAAGAGTGGACACTGAGGTCCCCTCCACAGCCCCTGCTGAGGGCAGGATGTGAAGCCAGCCCGCAGGGGATGAGCCTCCAGCCCCCAGGGCTAGAAACACTAAAGTCAGCATGTTGCAGCTGAAGGGCAAAACACAAGTCAAGCCTGGACTATCACTGACAACTTGACACCCCCGATCTGGGTTTCAGCCTCTGCTGTCGTCACACGGACACTGATTTCTCCAAGGCCTCGCTTCCTGGGAACGCGGCTGCTGCTTTGGTTGCCCTTGACCGCACGCACGAGATCAGGCAGGCAGGAATGCCTTTTGTCTTGATTGAAACCCTCCATACTCATTTGCGTTCAGCAGCGTGCAGGATCTTGGTTTAAAGAGGGGGTGAAAGGGCTTAAACGTCTCCAAAGGTTTCTGAGACACAGGACTTCTCAAGGGAGAAACGATGATGATTTCAGAGTGAAGGAATCAAAAGCACATGTACTGCCTTGTTCTGCACATACAGAGTGACTTAAAAACGAAGGAAAGAAAGTGTTAGGAAAAACAGTTTTGAGTTTCGTTGAACCAACATTGGAAAAATGCAGCAAGACTCTTTCCAAATCCAAAGCAGAACCGTGTCCTTCCACCTCTGTGGGAAATTCTGGTTTGGAAACCCGGTCTCCTGGGGCTGCCAAGAGTCCCGGCCACAGCAACCCTCTCCCCCTCCCCACACACACATCCTGACTACAGAAGGAGATAGTCCCCACGGCACTATCCCAGTCCCAAAAGTCCAATGAAAAGAGAGAGAATGGGCCTAGGTCAGCAATTCCCCTCAGTAGAATCTTCTTTGCTTATGTGTGACACCACCTTCACGAGCAAGATCATGAGTGGGTCCTTGGCCTGGCAAGATTCCTTAGGGAGCAAGAAGTTAAATGGGTTCAGAGGCCCTCCAAGGATACACAGGTGTGAGGACATGTGAAGGTCTTTCCTAGACCCCAAGAGTAGGAGTTACCTTCACAAGGTTATGTTTTTCCTGTGGTTCTGACATTCCCATGAACTTGTCTTCCTCTGTCTCCTATTATTCTCAGATTCCCTCTCAATGACCCCTGATATCCTGCTAATCCATGACTTCTGAAACTCCTGACCTCCACCTTTTCCCTGTCTTCCTTCTCACATCTATTTTTCGTGGGTACCATGGGGGAGAGCAGCTGATATTAAATCTTGAGTCCCTATTGGACAGCATCTCTCAGCAGGTCACTAGCCTATGAGAAGCTATCTTTGGCTGAGTTTCAATGCCTAATCCAATCAGCTGTAGCCAGATGAAAGCAATATAGTTCATCTCAAGACACCCAATGCCAAAGGAGCTACTACTTCCTTCCCCTCTGTTTAAGATATACCTGTCGGTGGGAGGAGAATTGAAAGCCTGCCTAAGCCCCCTGTGTTGCCCCAGATCCTGAAACAAAGGCCCAGTCCTGGGCAGAGCAACACAGACTAAAAATGAAGCAGCAGGCTGAGGGGGGCATGTATGTATATGAAGGGTGATGCTAAGCTTTGATTAGGTTAAGCCTATTTGGTAAGTCAGCCTGGCCTTTTAAATCTCAGCTGTCCATGGAAGCCTCTGCTTTCCAGGAAGTTATTCCCATCGGCAGTTGTTTCTGCAATAGTGGTTGTTATGAAACCTTTTATTTTGAAAACACATTTCAAAACAAGGCTTCTTGCGCATTCAGTTTTCTCTGGTCTACTAAGAGCAAAATGGCGCAGATGGTTCCCTGTGGCCGGCATATTGGTGTGTTATCCCTGCAGGCCATTCAGTCCCGAAATCCATCTTGTAGTCACCATGGAAAAATGCAGAGGCACTGTGTGGGGAGAAGCAGGCCAACTCATCCCAAACACTCTCCTTCAGCCAGCTCCCTGCCCCACACATGGCTGGGCCATGACACAATGCCCTGTTCCTCAGAGGATAATTCATTATGTAATTAAAAGTTTTTTCATCAGAGTCGATTTCTAAAGCAACTGCTGGTATAATACCAATTAGGAAACACTAACAGAGGAGGAGCTGGACCCTGCGTCAGGCTCACACCCACAGGAGTCTATGTGAGTTGTCAAATGCTCATGCCGCAGACTCTGACAGAACACTGGGCAAGAAACAAACAGCATGCTCTTCAGGCTGGAAGGACCTTCCTAGAAAGGGCCTGTTCCCACAGGCTTACAGAGCAGCACGATGGAGTCATGAAAAGAAATGGTCTTCGAGAAAAGACCAGTGTGGACCCTAATACTGTTCTATTAGCAACTGTGGGACCTCAGGCATGTCACCATGTCCGCAAGCCCCAACCTCTTCATTGGAGGGACGGGCCTTACACCATTCATCTACCAGGCTCAGTGAAGGTTAGAGATAAGATTTGACAGTGGAAAATAGTTCAGGCACATTGTAGGTTGAGTATGAAAGCTTATTAGTGTTACTACCTGCCTTCCAACCTCAGAGTGAGTTGGGGAGTTGGCTCATCAGTGCCATGTCTGCCCAGGGGTCTCAGGAGAAGCCAGAGGTTGAGATGTGGGACACTGCTCTCCTCAGCCATTCAGCAATTACTGTCACCAAGGGTTCCTCCCTCCCTCCTGGTTTCTATCCATGATGGGTTTGGTTCACAAAACTACTAAGCTCCTGTTCTTGAGCTCACTCTGAAGGGACATGACAGATAGGAAACCACAAGCACAGTACCACCTCACCAGAGTGCTTAGAGATGTGAGTACAGTACTTTGGGACACAGAGAGTAAACATAATGGACAACTGCTTACAGAAGAGCAGAGATGTGTGCAGGGAGACATTTCTAAATGGATAGGACAGGATGAGACATCATGGTGACAAGATGAGGAGGTAGGAGCCATGGATGAGATCAGGTCTTTGGGTATAGTGGTAAGAAGCTGATTCTATGGGTGTGGGTTTAGGAAGCTGACTCCAACCTGAGTGAGGAAAAAACTCTGGACAGGTGAGACTCAGGGGAGGCAGCCAACCAAAAGACAGCTTGGTGGCCTGCTGACAGCTGGGCCAGGCTTATCTTTACTCTGGAGCCAGAAGGAAAAACCAATTTGACAAGTGAAAAAAACTCATGTACAGGAATCAAATTACCTGCTAGGCAAAGCAATGTGCCATGGCCCCTCCACAGCCTCCCTCCTGAGGCAAGTCCTCACATAAGCCCATGCTGCAGGGCACTGTACTGGGTAGAGAGCCAAAACCAGGCCTTGGGGAGCAGGTGGGAAACACCACAGGATTATTGACACCTGGCCCAACACAGATTCTTGGCTGGCTGAGCCATCCGACCTATTAGGTCAAGGCCAAATCTTCTGTCACCTAAGAAATAATGCAGGAACCTCCTTGGTACTTTTTTGCCTGCCACTATTAAGAGTTGAGTGAGGCTCCAACTTCTTAGATGTCAGCCCCACTGCTGTCTGATGACAAAACTGCTATGCTCAGCTGGAAAGCTGTCTGCATTGTGTGCCCAGATGCCTCACCTATGGGCTCCGTATTAGAAAGCAGCTGGGAGATGTCTGTCTTTACGACTGGCCATCTAATAACTTAAGCTCTTCTCTCAGATCTCTGTGTGACCCTGAAGATACCAAGATCCCAAAGGCTGCCATGGTGACAGGGGGATGCTACCAGCCTGGCATAGGCTAGAGGCCTTGGGGAGGGTCTCAGGGGTCAAGCCCTGGAGGAGATGGAGCCCATACTGAAAGGAGTGGGCAGCTCCCACTGTTGAACCCAAAACATCCCATCACTTTCTCTCCATCACTGCTGACATCTGTGACTGACACAGTAAGAGAAGGTGTGCTAAGGCCCATACAAATCTAAAGCTGTCTGCCTCAACTGTGATGCAAGAGGAAAAATGTACCCAGCTTTCCCTCTACCCCAGTTAGAAGCAAAAATGCATAATTTTTGCACTGTAGACTTAAAGAAACAATTCCAGAGTTGTGCAATTTACATGCTTAAAACTATATAGTCACTCAGTTCAAAGTGCAATCTCTTCCCCCCACTCACTCCTTGACCTTGCCTTTCTCTGCTGTACCCCATCCTGTGCAGTTCCTTTCCCTTCCTATGTAAGAGAATTAGACAAGACTTAATTCAGGCTGTCCCTCCTTCCTGCCCTATGCCTTCTCTAAACTACCAGTTATTTCTGACCATTGGGTATCAGCTGTTGGTCTCCTTATGCATCTGCCTGAAAGCCTGCTCTTCCTGGGAGCCTGCTCACTCCAAATTTGAGGCACCTCCCTGTCACAGTGCTCAGCACACAGTCAGCACTCCTGGAAGATGTCCCCAATGTGCAACTACCAATCCCAAGACTCTCCAATCACCAGGCAGCAATCTAGACAGAATCTCTGAGAACAGCCTCATCAGCCCCTTTCTGAGAGATGCAACAGCTTTTGGGTGCCAAAACCAGGAAGTGAGAAAGGGGTCTGAGCTCCTAGAAAAAGGTGCCAGTGTCTGGCCCTTGTGCCTTCTATGGACCAGAGATCTGCAGCTCAACTTGTGCAGTACCATATTCCTACCCATTCACCCCTCATCCAGGGCTGTAAGACCAGGAAACCCTTGGGATTGTGCAGGTCAGGAATTTGCAATGGCCCTTAGCAATCCCAGCCACCTGAGTTTGTGTGATGCACCATTAAATTAAAGGAGTTTCTGTGACTAAGATGGGAGCCCCAAGAAAAGGGAGTCTTGAAGATCATGTTGGTCCTTCCATGAAAGAAGCACCATCCTGCCAATGACCCACGCACCAGCCAAAGACCAGACTCCATCAATCTAGACCCCTCATGCATTATGCTGTATGTTCAGTCCCTCACCCCACCCTCCCTGGCCACAGTTCTCTCTCACTAGGTGACCATCACAACTCTTCACACCCACCAGTCTCCAGATCATGACATTCTACCCTGACAGGTCTAAAACCTTCAGGCTGCCCATATCACTCGCCGTAAGATTAGTCTAATCTCACAAGTCTGGCCTGTACCCTGCAAGGCTAAGCACCTGCCACTCTACACTGTATCCCTCTGCCGTTCCCCTCTACAACCCAATTTTCTCATCACACTAGAAACCTGCATGGCCTTCAGGACCTCTGCAAAGGATTCACAGATGCTCAGACATGTGCAGTGACCTCTGACTACTGACTCTATGTCTTCTCAAATGTCTTTTTCTGAACCCCTAAGTCAGATGCCTCTTTCTATGATTTCAGAGTTCCTTCATGCCACCAAATCTTCCCCCTAAGTTCAGAAGGGCTGACCTTCCTTGGAACAAATGACTGGAGAGCCCTTTCCTGTGCTGGACCCCTCCAGAGAGGACATAGTTGGTCAAATCATATCATCTGTTTGCCCAGACCTGTCTTCACTGGGCTCAGAGAACCAAAGGAACCGGACAGAGTAGGCAGCCAGGCAGCAGGGCTCCCAGTTCCTTGGCAGCACCATGGCTAAAGCTATTTCCCCACATCTTAGTATCTCCCCTTGCTGACGGGAACCCAACCATTCTCCACAAGAGTGTAAGCAGAGCCTGCAGATCAGTGCCGGCCAGGAACGCTGGTGGACTCATAGCCACTGACAAAAAAGGCTGAAGAACATTCTGAAAGAAAGCTACTTCAGAGCTAGAAATCCCATGTCAAAGAAGAAAGGCCTGCAGGCCATGCTGACTCCCGGAAGTCTCCTCTGCTTTTGATGATTGAGAGAACTGTTCCACCAAATCTCCTTGACTTCCCCAGGCCTTAGCTTTTTCTTCTGGAAAATTTGAATTATACTACAGCCCTCAGTCATTTTTTCCAGGGAAGTTTAACCCCACTGAACTTAGGGGGAAGGTTTGATGGCATGAGGGAACCCTGAAATCATAGAAGGAGACATCTAGTTCAACTATGGGTTCATGGAAAGACATTCTAGAAGACATGGAATCAAACGATACCTGTCCCACAGGATTACTGAAGAAAATGAAATAAGAGTACCTAGCTGGACGTGGTGGTACACACCTGTAATCCCAGTACTCAGAAGGCTGAGGTAGGAGGATCATTGCAAGTTCAAGGGCAATCTGGGACATATAGTTAGTTCAAGGCCAGCCTCAACCATAAAGCGAGACCGTGTCTCAAAAAAACCAAAATGAAACAAAAATGTCGAGTACCTAGCACACTTCTGGATACTTCCAATAGGAAAGGCCAAATAAGTTTACTCTTACTTACAGAACACACCCATGTTCACCATCACAGTTACACACAAAAGGACCACTAACTAAAGGTACATAGTTTTCTTCATGGAGGCCTCAGGGAATTATTTTCTTATTTAAAATTTTTGACAGGAGCCCTATTTATAGGACCATTCTTACTTTAAACTCAACTCTGTCTCACCAGACAACCATTTTATTATACTTTGATTCTCATGGTGTAGGTATCGAACCCTATAAGCCAAGCGGGAAAAGTGAGGCTAAGGGACAGCGTGTGACCCCTGATCTGGGGGTAGAGGCAAGGCTAGAACCTGCAGCTGCTGGCTCCACCTCCCGAGAACTCACTGTCCTCAGCAGGGTTCTGCTGGTTCCTCCTGGGTCCACTTGTGCAGACAGGTGCATGATGAAGCACCCTGCCACACCTGGGCCCAAGGCAGTGGCCAGGCAGCCCTCTGCACTGCCCAAAAGGCCTTCTTACCTAGCAACTTTCCACTCTTGCTAATCCTGCTTCTTTGAGCTTGACAGGAGTACCCACCCTTGACCATGTTTATGTCACAGCCTCTTTCAAATACAAAGTGTCCTCTTTCAAATACAAAGAATTCATTTCTATGGTTGTGTTCTCTCTTAAGATTTATTTTTCAAGATTCAGACTTATAATCTGCACTAGCCAGAATCTTTCTGGAAAATAACAAAGACAAAAAGAGGGTCTTTCACTGGAAGCTTTCTCTTGGGAGCCTTGTAGACAGATCCTAAAACACTAGGACCCTTTTCCAAAAGAGTTAATCTAGTATTTGGGAACTTCTCTAGATAAGGTAATAGATCAGTTACAGAGACAGAGTGTGTCCAGGAAGACACTGGCACTGTGGTTAGAGATCCTGCCTTCTAATCCTCTTTCTACTACTAGCCATGTGGCCCTGGGCAACTCATTTTGTCTCTGTGTGCCACAATTTCTCCATCTATGCAACAAATGAATGAGTTGGAGAATATCTGAAATCCTAAATAAATGGAAGTCTCTAGCATAAAGGCCCATCTTCATACACGAGTGGCACACACAAAAAAGGTATGTATCACAGTGCCATCCCTGTTCCAGCCCTCTGGCAGACATCAATGATTGACAACAGCAGTCCTTCCTTCTGAGAAAGACCCAGCTTCAGAAGACTCCTAATACCATCCTTTTGGAGCAACTACAACCAACCAGAGTTGACATGCAAAATAAAACATATTTGCATTGCTAACGTTCAAGTCCCTGAAAGCTTGCCTCAAAAACTATCCTCCAAAATATTGGCTGGGGATTTAGCTCAGTAGCATAAGCACCTGCTGGCAAGTGTGAGGTTGAGGCTGTGAGTTCAATCCCCAGTACAAAAAAAAAAAAAAAAAATCCCCCAATATAGATTCCCTGGAGTTTGGAAACTGCTGAGGCTCTGCAATCACTGGCTGTCTTACCAGTCTCCTATAGACAGCTGGGCCACCAGTCAAGCTGGACCTGCCTGATCACTCCCTTACAGCCTGGCATGTGGTGCCAATAGCCCAAAGCCCATAAACTCCTTATAAGATGTCTCAGAAGTAGTAACTTCTATCCTAAGGAGCAACTCCAGAAAAATGGAGGGACACAAAATGAGTTGAACTTTCTAAAACCCAAGCCAGGCCTGCCCAACACATACATAAGCATACACACAGGCTTCCTAACAAGCTCAGGTATTCATGCACCAGACTGCCACACATACCCTGCCAAGGACTCTTGCGAGAAAATGACCTGCAACAGTGCCATCTAGTGGGGGCCAGGGGCTGTCCTACCCTCAGAAGTTTGCCTGCTGAGTCCCAAAGAGAGAATTTTAAAGATTCAGCCACTTAAAAGTTGTGGCTGTTTCTCATAGGGAAAGATACTAAAGAGTGAAGCCACTAGACTATCTACCTTGAAATCTCTCCCCACTCCACTCGGTAACCAGCTGCGTGTGTTCTTTACTGACTCTAGCCACACCCCTCTACTTCCTACTTATTCCTGCCAGCTCTAAACCTTTGCCTAGTCAACCCCTCCCCCCAGAACCCTACTACAGGCCCTTCCATCAGCACACTGCCTTTGTCTCAGATACACACTTCCAAAACATGTGAGCGAGGCTCCGGCCAGATTCTGGCTCAGCTATTCTGCAGTTTACAGCTTCTATCTCTGAGCCTCAGTTTCCTCTTCTGTATGATGGGAAGATGCCTTCCTGACAGAGCCACTGTAGAATTAAACAGTCTCTTCCAAAGACTCTCTGTCCATGAGCAGCAGCCAGAGCAGTCATGGATCTGAGGAGGTCAAGATGGCCCTTTGATGAAGGTCAGGGTAGGTATCAACATTACAGGCACTGGGAAACCTGGAACGCTGCCCCAAATAACTCCAGTGCATATTACGACACCATAATCTGAAATAATTAAATATGACTTATGCTCCCAGCCTGGAGACTCCCTCCTTATCTATTACAGAAGGCTGCTCCAGCTTACTGATTTCAGGTTCTGATATTCCAGCTAATAAAACCCAACAGGAATATTGTCACAAACCAAGCCAGAGGACCCTGAGGGGAAGAAGAGTGTTACCAGTCCCACCTCAGCAAAATACGCTTTACCCTACCTGCTCAAAGATAGGTCCCCATGCCTGGGAGATCAGCCAACAAGGGCTTCTATAAGTTCACAGGAACCAGGAGGCCCTGGAACCCAGGAGGCTCCAACCTGAAGAGGTCGACACTCCAGGGCCCCAAGCAGAACACTTGTCCTCTGAGCCTCATTTCCTCGGTAGAGGAAATGAAGCTCTGGACATTGCCCATGCTCATGGGAAAGGCAAAGATGTCTCTGAGGATGCACCAACATGGCCTGTGCAAAAGGGAATGGTCTTAAAGGACTTATATCCAAAACATAATAAAGAATTGAAAAGCATCAGGCCCCCCAAATTCAAAGACCCTCCAAAAATGGTCATCTGACATGAACACACATTTCTCAGATGAAGACATACAAATGGCAAACAAATACATGAAGAAATGTTCACCATCACTGGTCATTCAAGAAATGCAAATTAAAACAGCACTGAGATTTCATCTCACTCCAGAAAGAATGGCTGCCATCAAGACATCAACTGATAACAAATGTTGGCGAGGCTGCGGGGGAAAAAAGGAACACTGCTCCACTGTTGGTGGAAGTGCAGACTGGTGCAGCCACTATGGAAATCACTATGGAGATTCCTCATAAGACAAGGATTGGAAGTTCCATTCAATCCAGCTATTCCCCTCCTGGATATTTTCCCAGAAAAACTGAAAAGCCCATGTCGAAGTGATATATGTGCACCCGTGTTTATAGCAGCCCAATTTTGTAAATCTTGGAAACAACCAAAATGCCCATCAACTGAAGAGTGGATGAAAAAGATGTGGTATTTTTTATACAATGGAATATTACTCAGCTATAAAAAGGATGATCTTGAGGCCTTCATAGGTAAATAGAGGCAAATTGAGACTATCCTCATAAGAAATAAGAATCATATTTATAAATATCACATTGTGTCTCTAGTGTAAAAAGTAATAAAAACTGTAGGAGTAATAAAATCCAAAATGTGTAATAGCTATTGTAAAAAAGAAAGGGAAAGAAAGGGTATAACTACATGTATGTTTCAGTGTGTAAGATGAATAACTATATTACTAAGTTTTTGTTGGATTGTTGAACAGAATGGTTTGCACTCTCACTGTTCGATTGTTCACTGTTTATGCTTTAACTTTGTGATTTGAACAACTATTTCTAAGATGACAATATGTATTTTATCAACTAGTGATTTCTTAGCGTTAATTTTTTTTGAAATTCTGTATTATTTCTACCCTTTTTTCTGTTTTGGTTTTTTTTTTCTTTGAATTAGAAAACAGGGAATAGTCTTTCCCTTTTCAGTATCTGCACTCCAAAGGCAAATGTGGGATACTGGGGGGTGGGGTTAGACAGCAAGTCTGATGAAGCCCCAGAGTTGCCTCCCAGCCCTGAGACTTTCCTCGCAAATGGCTCCAAATCCCTGTCAAGCCCTCAGCTTCTAGGCCTGTGGCTGCTCTGACGACCAAGTCTCTTACCAAGTCACCAAGCTTTATTGAAATCCTCCACCGCCCTGTTCCATATGCTCTGCTACAATACAAGCCCCCTTCACGGTGACTTCCCATCATGCCAGGGATGGACAGCCGGGAGGGGCAGCAGCCTGTTCAGGGCTTCCTCCATGGCCCACCCCAACTCCTCTTGTTTTCCGATCCACTTGCCTCCCCATATTCCCACTATTCTTAGGTCCCAGACTCTTACTCTGACCAGGACCAAGAAGGCCAAGACCACATCAGAAGCCCAGGTGGGAGGTCACCAGAATAGCATTGGCTAGATGGAGAAAGGGGAAGAGGACAGGAGGACCCATAAAAGGGAAGAGAATATGTTGAATCACATAAGTGTCCTTCAAAGCAAATGCAGAAAGTAAGGGTGCTAGTCACAAACTATGTCTTTTCAATAGCACAGTGAGCTGTGTGCCAGGGTCTAAGAAATCTATTCACCCAAGGAGCCCTCACAATCACAGGGGTTAGGAGGCTTGCCCAAGGTTGCAGAGGAATAAGACAGCTCTGAATGTGGCCATGCACAGGGAGTGGTCTCTGCTGGAGACCACAGTCATGACAGAAAAGTGCCCACAGGGGAAAGGCGGCCATCACTGACTAATGCTGTGTGCAGTTGGGCACATGGACTGAAGACTTTCATTAGCCTAAGATGAGCAGTGAGAATGGACAATGACATCTTTGCTGACCTCAAGCTGAGGGGGAGAAAGAGGAAGAGGTTCATAGTGCCAATCACCCCCAACTTTCTCCTCCCCACTGGCCCACACAGGACCACCTTTGGCCCTGTGAGAAATCAGAACCTCCAGCATCAACAAGCCCCTGAGAAGCTGCACAAAAAGCAAAAGGCTCTATCATAGCCAGGGTGGGGTGTAAAATGGAGGGATTGCATTTGGTATGTGGAAGGGTACAGAGATATCTCATAGCATGTGAGGACAGAAAGCACAAACAGGATTCACAGAAACCAAAAACATAGCTACCATATCTCTGGAGCCATAGGAGTGTTTCTCCTTCCCCTTCCTCCCTCCCTCTCTCCCTCCCCCACTCCTTCTCCCTCTCTCCTACTCCCCATCTTTCACTCTCCTGCTGATACACAGCCTCATTTTCCCCAACTAGACTCTACCCTCAGCTCCAGTCTCTAGTGTCCTGCAAATTTAATGCATCATCACAACCTTTTTCTTCTTGCTAGTTTAATTTCAAGAGAGAATCTGTTTCATTGTTTTGGCCTATGATGTGGGTTCTCTGGAGTCAGATGACCTTCCTTATCCAATTAACTATGAGAGGGTGGTTAGTGCCGGGTCATGTGACACAAATGGATCAACTGGAGTGTGGGATCTGAGAGTGAAGTGGAAGCAGGATAAATATGTTTTATAAATATTATATAGAGATGTTCTATGCCACATTGTTTATAACAAAAAAAATCATTTTCTTAATCATCAATCTACTAAAATTTGTTACTTCCTTCTTCATTCTCAAAACACATACTGCTTTCTAATCTCTAAACAGAACACTAGGTGCTGAAGCAAGTAAATCAAACCTCAGTTCTGTCAAAGGCTCATTTAGTCACTGCATGAACAGAGGCCACAGTAGCTTCTCAAAGATAGGCTCTATAGCTTAGAAAGGCTGGCAGGTCCTTCCAGAAAAGTAATAGGGAAGTAACTAGTAAATAGAATAAACTCAGCCTTACCCAATGAGAAATCTGTAAAACAACGAGGATGACACAAACAGCAAAAGGTATGCCCTTCCTAGCTGGATGCAGATGCCAGTTGTACCAGAGGTCTGTGGGCCAGTGGTCTGGTCCTCCCCAGACCAAGCAAGTTCAGTCTCCCAGTTACAACCCACCTTTCGGCCTGACAGCAGGCAGCCCCAGCCAACAGCTATGATGTCCCTGCCTCTACCTGAACTTAATTCAAACCATTCTGACCAACACTCATTCAGAGCTTTTATTAGGTTTTAGGTTACTCTATATATGGCACAATAGAAATATTTTTTCAATCTTAAATTAGAAACATACCACAGCAGGATTTTTTTAAAGCCTTTTACAACACTGTAGAATGAAATGTTTTCAACTCTGCAACTGAAATCTAACCAAGGTAACCTTCCACTGGAGAAATTCTGATATCAAGAAAGGCATATGTTCTCTGGAATGTGCTTTTCTCCCTCTTCCAAAACCAGTCAACAATATTTCTCTAGATAGTCTGAGGTGTGTGTCGTAGTTACTTTCTCATTGCCAAGACAAAATACCTGACAAGTTAAAAGAGGAGAAGTTTATTTTACCTCTCAGTTTGTAGAGATTTCAGTCCATAGTAGACTGGCTCCAAAGCAGGGTGGCATGGCAGAGGAGAAACAGTCCATGGCAGAACAGGCAAGAGGCAGCAATTATGCCCTCCACTCTTCCCTTTCTATTCCATTCAGACTAAAAGCCTACTGATCAATGCCACCCACACCCAGCATGGAGTTTTCCATTTCCCACCCCCACAACTATGCTAAACCAGTTAGTAGAATAATCTAGTTATTATACTCTTAATACAGTATCATACACCCATGACCCAGTCACTTCCCAAAAGCCCCACCTACGAACACACGAGACTTTGGGAAGACATCCAGATGTAACAGTGAGTAACAAAAGTAAGAATAACAGTGAGGATCATAAGTAAGAATACTCAGGGTCAACAGCAGTATTCTCAGGGAAGACAGAGTGAAATTGACACTGACTAACCTGTCCAATAGGCATGTCTATTACCATCTGTTGCTACAAAGTGAAGCCTGGAGAGAAGAAATTGTCCTCCAGATGAGTAAGGCCTGGTTCCTTGCTCACTTGACATATTTAGACACTTGAAACAAGTTGTAGAGGAAGCCACTGACATTAATAAAGAGGGCTGGGATATCAGGCCAGGTTATCAGAACACAAAAGTGCTTAAACTAGAATGTTCTGTTGCCTTCTAGAAACAGGTCCCTCACTGAGCACTTCTCAGATGAGCATATTTCACACTGAATGAGGAGCTCCAGGGGTGCGCCCCATGGATAGTATAGTGCTGTGTAGGCTGAGATTGTGTTTGGTACCCCACCTTATGAGTCAGATGGTCAAATGACAAATGCTAATTAATCACCTGTGCACATGCAAGTATGCAGCCTCAAGTTATGGAGGCAGCTCTGAGAGTTTCTACTTGAACATGCACCATTCCATGGCTCTGCCTCTGACCCTGGGGCTTCCTGCTCCCAGCACTGGGTATGCTCCCTGGTCACTGATAAGGGTGCCCACCAATCCTGGTGCTACAGGAGGTTCCCACCTGTCTGTAGAGACTACATCCTCCTGGAACAGTAGGGATCTGTAGAGGCCTTAGGTCTAAGAGATATGTCACTTGGGCATATATTACAGGAAGAACTTCAAGTAAGAAAAGACCATAGTAAGCTAGAAATGGCATAAAGGCTTTCAGAAGAGAAGACTAGAGTTGGACTAGAGGGAGTGCCAGAAAAGGGAATGCACTTACGACAGGTTATATAACCACTACTAAGACAGAGGTGGGAATGACACTGTGGCTCAGGGACAACCAGTATGGGAGAAAGTGCTTGGCTTGAGGAGGACCAGGAATACGTAAAGTTTTAACCTCCCAACTTCATTCCTTGGGTGCATCCTCATCTCTACAAATTCTCTGAGGTATACCTGACAGGTATACCTGAGATATATAGATCTGAATGCTACCTGACAAAGAAACAACAGGAAAGCTGCTAGGAGGGGTGCTAAGCCCCGCCTCCCCCATTTCCAGACTGAAGGCTTTCAGAGTGTTGATTATTTGGGAGACACTGGCTGGTCCCGCTGCCCTCTCCCCCACCTCTAGTCCCCACAATCTTGGATGGCAGCTTCTCTCATTGATAACTCCCTGAGATCAGGCTCATTCTGTCCTGAGAACATGAGGGTCAGAGTGATCCCTGGACCTTGGGAACAGACCCCAGATTCTGGGCAAGCTGAAACCCAGACTGAGACCCAGCCCCCTGCCTACCCTTGGTCCTGGGAATCTTGTTCCACTGGACTAGAAATCCAGGGAGTTTCCTTGCCATACCAAGTAGGGGTAAAGATAGCTTCAGAATCCTAGAGTCAGAGACCAGTGGTGGGCTTAGCTTTCATCTAACTCTTGGTAATGGAAAAGATCAAGGCTCTTCTTGTCTGACCCACAGCAGACATAGCAGCTGCCCAGCTTCTGAGTTCTTCAGGCCTCCAGGCTTTCTTTGTAGCCAGAATGAACTGGAAACTCAGTTGAGGTAGTTGGTGTCTTCCCACTCACTATCTCCTCCCTTTGAGCAGAAAAAGACACTGAGAAACACCCAGACTTCCTCATATGCTAGCTTCTAGGTGGAGCCTGATCAGCCCAGCTCCTCTACCTTCTCCTCTGCCCAGTGGACACTGCAGAGCTACCACAGGCAGAGAAAGATAAGAATGTATAGGCCCAGTCCCACTCAGTTCAGAGCCATACTGACCCACACAGGGTGTTGGGAAGTGACCATGAGCCAAACTAAACCATGCCATCTTCTGCCCAACAAAGTCTGCCTGGGAAAGCTGCTCCCTCTTCATGGGAAGAATGGATTTGAAGAGACTCCCACTGTTTAGGATAGCCCTGACCATGCCTGATGGGCCTACTCAGTCTCTCTCCAAAGGGGTCCACTTGGGATGATAACTCATATGGTTACCCTGCACTATAGTTTGGGTCTGGAATGTCCTCTGAGGCCCATGTCCTAAAGACATAGTCCCTGGCTTGGTGCTAATTAAGAAGTGGGGTCTAGTAGGCAGTCTTCCAGCCATTGAGTGCACGCACTTGAAGAGGTTCCTGGAACCAGGCCTCTTCCCCCTGCCATGAAGTGAGGGGCTTTGCTCTGCTACCTGGTCCCTCTCATGACATGCTGTCCTCACCCAGTAGCAAAGGTCTAACAGCAGTAAGTCCACCCAATCATGGCCTGAAACTGTGATCTAATGTAAACCTTTCTTCTTTATAAATTGATATTCTCTTCTTTATAAATTGTTGTTACAGGTCAGGGCCATTTGCAGATTGTAGGGGAGGAGAACAAGAAGCCAACAAGAAGCCAAGCCCTGTGAGTCAGTGCCATGTGCAGGCCACTGTGTAGAGAACCAAAAGATAGCCCCATCCCATGTGCAGGCTGGGAGACAAGAAGAGCCAAGGTCTCTCTCCCCACCCTTGCATTTTCATTGTTTTGTTTGGTTTGGTTTTATTTTGTTTTGTCTTGTTTGATTTTATTATATCTGAAGGCATGAGCAGCTATTTCAAAGACAACAAGATATATTATGGTAGCCATTTTGGATTTACTATTATCTTGTTTTGAAGTCCTTTACTGCATTCATTGTTTTGTTTTTATTGGTTCTATTCTGCTCTGTGTTGTTTTTTTTTAACACATGTGAAGATATGGGCAGCTATTTGAAGACAAGAGGCATTATGGTAACCACTGATGATTTCCTATTATCTTGTTTCAAAGTCCCATGTTACTTACACTGTTTTGTTTTGATTAGCTTTATTCTGCTTTATTTTGCTTTGTTTTATTCTCTTTAAAATAAAAACTACAGGGAGAAGACAAGATGGCCAATCAGTGAGCAACAAAATACAGAGCCTCCCAGGAGAAACAACTCATACACCAGAATAAAACACCCTGGAGAGACCCAGACAGAGGGAGATGGATCCTCTTGACACAGGAAGAAATTAAAACGTAAAAAAGCTCATCAAATACATCAGGACTACAACTGAAACAGCTAGAAATTACAGGACCCAGCATTTTTGTTCACGGCAACCTGCCAAGTTTGCAATGGCCTGACTCTGCGGCGGCCAGCAGAGCCGCCCAAACTCATTCTCACTGCCACTCATGGGAAGCACAGCAGTGCTGAAGTCGTGGGTTGGTGAGCCCAACTGAGAGTGGAGCCGGCAAAGGGACCTTCATTAATCCACGGTCAGTGCTGGGATTGGGACCCCCCCACACACCAGGGGAAGGGCATGATCAAATGGGTGACATGTTGGAATCTAGCAGGAGGAGCCTGAACTGGGAGGAACCGTGACTTCATTTGGTTCCTCCCTCCCCAAAGCAGATTTGCTGGGACCCAATGAGCCGTCCCAAATAGATTCCCTGCCCCTAGAAAGCACTAACCGGGTGAAGGCCTCTGCAGTTTGGTTGGCTTGGTGGGGAGGGGCAGACATAGGCAGCCGCTGCTTGCACCTCAGTAATAAGAGCAGTCAGGAGAGGGCGGAGGTTCCTCAGCAGCGTGCTTCGGAGGAAATGTGGCCAACAGGGAATGGGGCTGGGACCTGCACTGTAACTTGTATGGAGGAAGCCAGGACCATGACAGGAGAGAGAGGCAAGAGGAGGTTCCCCAGCCCAGAACCCTGAGAGCCCTGATCCAGGAGAAGGAAAAACAAGGGAGACTGAGGGCAGCAAACACGCAACAGCAGACATGGCTTCAATGGACATTAAAAGATAACTTCAGGACCTTGTAGACGAGCTCAAAACTGAAATATTAAATCAGGTAAAGCAAGATATGAGTAGAGTAATAAAAGAAATGCTCTCAGGGAGCATCTCTCAGGAAGATACAGATGGGATAAGGAAAGAACACAAAAGAAGGAGAGAAACATTCGATAAAGAATATAAAGAAAATATAGAATACATGAAGCAGATTCAAAGAGACTACCAGGAAATTAAAAACTCAATTAAAGCTGACAAAACCCCTTAAAAGAAACTAAGGATAGACTATCAAAACTTGAAGACAAGTTGGCAGTGTGTGATCATGAAAGGAAAGATCTCTTAAAAATAACAAGGAAATAGGCAGTAACAATACAAAGGCTAGAAGATGACAAGAGAATCTACAATTTAAGAATAAAAAATGTGAATGAAGAAGCAGGAATACATACAGGCGAATTACAAAGGCTATTCACAGAAATAATTAAGGAAAACTTCCCAAACATGGGAAAAGAAAATGACATTCAGTTATGTGAGGCATACAGAACTCCAGCCACCTGCAACCAAAACAGATTTACACCCAGACATATAATAATCAAGATACCAGAAACTCAATATAAAAACAGAATATGAAAAGCCATCAGAGAAAAGAAACAGATTACCTATAAAGGTAAGCCCATCAGAATCATGGCTGACTTCTTGACACAGACCATCAGATCAAGAAGAGCTTGGAGAGAAATATTCCAAGCCCTGAAAGAGAATAACCTCCAGCCAGATTGATGTACCCTGCAAAATTGTCACTAGAAGTTGATGGAGAAACAAGGTGCTTCCATGACAAAGAGGAACTGGGCGAGTGTGTGACCACCAATCCAACCCTACAGAGAATACTGAAGGACATTCTAGAGACAGAGAAAAAAAATACCAGGATTTTAGGAACAGTGGCAGAAAGGCCTCAATGAGTGAGTGGGGCAGGCAGTAGAATGAAGCAGAAAACTAAACAAAGGCAGAAAAGTAGCATTGCAGAAATGAGGCAGAAGGATAACTAGAATCTCTAACATAAATGGCCTTGATACACTATATTGTTAATAGTGCACCAGGATTTAAAACACACATTACTCACACTACTCTGCTTAGATGTATTATATTCTGCTCCACTCATTCTATCTGTACTAGATTTGAGGGTACAAACAGTAATCCCGAAAATAACAGGATATAGTACAGTAATCATCCTTAACTTCCTATTAAGTCAATCTAAAGCTCTGTAAAACCTGCACTGTTTTACCATGACTGATTGTAATTGAATCTGGTTTGCTGGATCACTGTTTTGTATTGATAGATTTTATTCAAAGCTGTTATGATTGATAGCATCATGTCTGAGAGTATAGGCAACTGCACTTAAGATGACAAGATTCACTAGAATACCCACTCTGGTTTGATTATTACCTGCCTTTGAAGTTTTATACTGTCTACAATGTTTTATTTTTACTAATATTGTTATGTATTGCTGTATTCAATTATACTGCTATATTCATTTATGCCTGACATAGGCAATTCTATTGAAGATAATATGAAACAACACAGCAATCATTGTAGATCACCTTGTACTGTGGTTTTATACAACTTTTTGGTTTTATGTTTTTATAGGAATTTGTTTTGTTTTGTCTTACTAAGTTTTGTTTTTCCCTCTAATACAGAAAGAATAGAAATACATGTAGAGACTCATGCATGCGTAGCTGTTCACACTCTCACTGTTTGACTATCTACTTTGTATGCTTTAATTTTATAACTTCAACAACTATTTCTAAGAGGACAATATGTAATTTATCAACTAGTGATTTCTTATTGTTTATCTTCTTTCTGAAATTCTGTATTATCTCTACCCTTTACATGCTTTTTTTTCTCTTTAAATAAAAAAAATAAAAACTACAAAAATAAATAAATAAATTGTCACTACAGTAATGAAAAGCTGACTAACACACCCTTCTTTGCTGTAATCTGGTCTAGACCAGACTCCCACGCAGACCTAGGTTCAAATTCCAAGCTCATAGACACTCAGACATGAAGACAAGCAAAGGCTTGGGAAGAGAGATGGTAAACACGGTGGGTAGCACTTCCATACATAGGAGCCTATAGGCAGTACTGATAAGAATAGGAAAGATCCTAGAAGATGCGGCAGCCATGTGGCCATGGGCTGTGCCCAGTGAGCAGAAGAAACAGTGAGTACAGAAGTGGCTGACAGCCTGACCTGAAGTCTTAGGAGAGAGGGCCTTGGAGACTCTGTCCATGATCCTAGCTAAAGGTGACTGCAAAGAAGAGATGTATTTCCTGCCTAAAATATCTTTACTTGGGCTTCAACGAAGAGCTTCAGCCTCTGAGTGGAAGCTGGCTATCCAGAATACAACCAAACAGATACTGAAAGCACTTTAAAAAGCCCTTGAATGCAGGTGACCATCTTCCTTTGAAGCATCATGAACATCTGCTAGGCCAGGTCATAGGAAAGCCAGGATGGTACTCACTGCCTGCCGATTTGGGGAGGCCTATTGTAGGGGAGCTGTCATATCTTTAGCAGCAACACCAAGAATTGACCCCTGGAGCCTGCAGACTTGATAGCTGTAAGCTGGGTCCAGGGCACAAGCTGGAGGCACTGGCCTATGAGGAATGTCGCAGCACCCAGGGAGACCCTGAAGCCATGACAACTTCCCTACTCCCCAATTCCTTCTCATTTCATTCCAGCTCCTCTGAAAGGTCTTTCCTAAGTGGAATTAAGACTCCCTATTTATAATTGGGATCCTTTGTTATACAGTGTCATCCTACCTGTGCTATAATCTTGCTCTAGGAATTTATCACAATTTATAAATAGAAATTTACTGCTTTATTGTCTAATTATCCCCAGTACAAAGGTCAAGCACTAGGACTGTTCACCCCCAACATATCCCCAGTGTCTAGTAGAGACCTATGTCTCTAGTGAGGCCAGACGCATGCATGCACAACTGAAATTCCACCATCAGAACACTGTTTCTTATGTCATTTCATTTATTCAATCAATCAGTTTTACTGGGCACCTACTATGTGCCAGACCCAAAGCTGGTGGAACTGAAGTTTTTAAAAAAGTTTAAGACACAAATCCCCACAGGAGAGTTAAACTCTAAGGTACTACAGTTATTCATACTAGCAGGAATTTGGCCATTTCGGTTGTTCCCATGGCAGACCCTTTTGGGGGAGATGGAGAGTTTCATCAGTGATTACAGGGTACAGTGAATCTTCTGATATTGGCTGAAGGAAAATATTCTTGGCTTTACCACAGAGAGATGGAGGCAGCCAACCCCTCCCATGCTAATCTTGCTAGTCAAGGCCCCAGACCTTACTTCACAATCAAAAGACCTTGAGAATAAAGGGCAGGACTGAAGAAAGTATAGTTCACACACTTTTTACCAACTGTTCCTTGCTTGGAATGGTGGTCAGCACTGGCCACTGGCCATGTCAAACCAAAGACTGAGGTGGGAGGAGACCGCAAAGTAGTGGGCAGAGCTTGAGGCTCCACTGGCTGCTGAGAGGAACTTCAAATAGCCAAGAGCACCCTACCCCAGGAACATCACAGAACAGCTGGCTCCCACCAACCCCAGCAGTCACAGAAGGGGCTCACAGGGCAGCAGGAGCACCACTAGCTCTCAAAATCCTGCCCTTCCTCCAGACAGGAATGTTTGACAGGAGTATAAAGAAAGGAAGACCCGGGCTCCCACACAAGGATGTGAGGACAGCAGATGGGATGTTCAGGGAAGAATCTGGAGGTCAGAGAAATCAATCCAAGGACTTGGCAGCATGGCCAGATCCCACTCTCACTTCTGGGGAAACCAAGGCCAGACAAGAAGGACTTTGTTCCAGGCCACGGAGTGAGGGAGGGTGGCTCTGGGGCCGGAGGTTCTCAAGCCTGCATTCTTTCATGCAGCTTTGTGTTTCTCTGCCTGGTGGCATTCCAAGCCCATTCTCCCCAAAACCACTGGGTAGAACAGAGCCAATAGCATAGAAACGACAAGGAGGACATGCAGTCTGACGAGTGTGTCCGTCCTTCGCTCCCAGGAGCCTGCGCTGACATCCTCCCGTCTTTCATGATCATGAGCCAGAAGCAGTCCCTCCTCATCTTACCCAGCACTTCTCAGGGCTGACAGAGAAGACAGGGGAGGTCACTGGAAAAGTGGAGAGAGTCAGCTCCGGTGGTGCGCAGACCTGCCTTTCTACTCAGGCCCATGCCTGCTGGCTCTGTGCCACCTTAGGTCTGTTTCATCATCAGTAAAGTGGAGGCCAGTAGCAGAGTCTGCCTCAAAGGTCTGTGGAGAGCATTCACCAGGCCTTGCGCCAAGCACACAACACAATTTTCTTCCTCTCTAGGAGGAATCTCCTCCTCCCACCACCCATGCAACCCCTGAGCTTCCAGCATACAGCTCTGCAGATTCTCCCAACACCCACAAGGTGGTGTTGGACCTGAGAGCAAGTGCATCTCCACTGAGCTGCTCCTTGGGCCAAGTCAGTAAGGATATTAACAACCTGGATGTGGAGACAACAGCATCAGTAGGCAAGAGCTGGTCCTTCAGAGAACTGACCAATGGCTCACATAGTCAGTCAATAATCACAGTCACCTTCATTCTCCTATTCACAAGCTTTACCCATGAGGAGGGCACACAGCAGGCTTGTACCAGAGACAGGACAGGGTAAGAGGAAATAGGTTTTTGTAATAACCTTTGTCTCAGAAGTCAAATTAGCTTAAATTTACATTCCAAGTCCTAGCTTGCCCAAGGCTGTGTGCCCTTGGGTAGGATACTTAACCTCTCTGAACACCAGCACCTGCCTACCCTCACTCCATCTAGCATAGCCAGAGGGCAGTCACACAAAGCAAATGCATGGAGTAGCAAGCGGTACAGCTCAATTCTAGATTGTCTGTACAAGAGCAGCAAGAAGATAGAAAACCACGCAGGAGTTTGTTTTTAAAGACAAAGAAAAATATGATTAAGCAGCCCTAAGAATTCTGTTCCAGAAGAATGAAAATATTTTCCTTACCAGGGCACTCGTATGTCAACAGCAGGTGGGGGAGGGAGAAAGCAGGCACCACAAGGCTGCCGGGCACCTTCAATAGCACTGCACATCATGCGGGTCCTTGTGGGACATCAGCAAGCTGGGACATAGCAAGCCCAGAGGCTATGGAGGTAAGGGAGACCCCTCCAGGGCCTCAGCTCTACAGCCTGCAAAATGGGGCTGTCTGATCTGGTCTCAGGCCCACCGTGGCTCTTCTCTCTCCCCTCTGGGTATGAACACAGCAGCTGTAGAGACTGTTTCAGGGTCAAGGGCAATCAGCTGATAGGGTCGATCCAGAGAGGTTAAGCACTGCTCCCAAGCTCACCCAGCCAATATGGTATAGCAATGTGAGACAAAAGCCAGAATGGCCCTTCTATGCCACATGCTCTGCCACAGCGTCCCCATTCAAGGGGACTCTGCATTTACCTCTCAGCCCTGGGAGCAGCGCTGAGGTGAACCAGGCGCCCTCTCACCCAGCAAGTGCTGTCTCCATCTCCTGTCCCATCTTACCCAGTCTGTCAGCTCTGTCGTCTTCCCCACAGACACAACATGTGGGACTGTCCTTTGGCTACCTCACCCTTACTCCCTCTCTGCTCAGCAAGGACGATCAGTATCCTCTTCTCAAATTTCTTCCCTGCCTCCTACCTGCACCTTCTCTTCCCCAGCCTGGCCCTACTCTCCTCTCTGGGTTCTCAGATCACAGCAAGCACCTTTCTGACCTTGCACATTCTAGCTTTTTTCCCCCACCCAGATATTCCTCCACAGAAATCAGCTTCTGAA
>PVLA01010821.1:0-31807 GCA_004027455.1 Hydrochoerus hydrochaeris
CCATCCATCCATCCATCTGTCCATCCATCCATCCATCCATCCATTCGTCTGTCCATCCCCCACCCCAGTCTGTGCATGTGTGACTCAAGCTCCACACCATGAGAAGCTCAATCCAGCCAATATGGAGGAGGAGCTCCCCGGGGGAGGGAGCAGCAAGGACAGAGATGTGCTTGGTGAGTTCAAGGAACCCAGAGGTCAGTGTGGCCAGAGGGGCTGTGGGGAGACAGGAGGTGAAGGGGACATGAGGGTGCGCACCTCACCGGCCAGGCGGGGCACTTGGATTCCGTCCTGCATGTGAGGAGAAGGCGCTGGAGGATCCACAGCAGAGCCGCATGCTGTCACTTGCATTTTTTTGCTCTTTGTTTTGAGACAGTCTTACACAGTGTAGCCCAGGCTGGGTTTAAACCCACCATGGGGCCCAGGCTCACCTTGAACTGGCAGGGACCCTCCTGACTCAGCCTCCCTGACCATTTGTAATTCACAAAAACCCTAATGGGTGATGTGTAGGGGCAGAACCGCAGAAGGGGACAGAGGTGGGTGGTTGTGGCCCAGCTCCTCCTCTCGACTCCAAATTCCTTTCTTCCCTCCTCAAGGCCTCGATTCTGGATGAGGTGAGGTGACCCAAGGGCCCTAAGGGCTCCAGGGACACTGGGGAGGTACAGCCAGAAGCAAGGGTGTCACAAGGCCACCAAACGCGACTGGGTAAAGCAAGGCTGATCCCTGAGGCACAGCTCTGGCTTAATCATCTCTGTGCCTCCACAGAACAGCCAGGCCGGGTGGTTTGCTTGGCTCTTGGCTCCAGAGGCAGGAATGAGGCTCCGGCTCCTAGCATGAGGCCTCACGCTGCGTTGTGACTCTGCAGGGGACACCGCACAGCCAGGGGGAGCAGCTCAGGCCTCTCAGGCTGCACCCTCCTGAACCCACCTAATCCTCCATAGCCCCAGAGGCCTCCCAAACCTCCCCCCACACTCCTGGGGTGAGATTCCCCACCTCCAGGGTACTCAGTTAAGCCACAGAGCTGGAGGGACGGGGTGCAGACTGCACGCCTCCCTGGGCAGCCCTGGTGTCCAGCAGACCCACGAGGACACGGATGGCCCTGTCCTCAGGCTTCTCATACCTTGTCCTTTAGGGCCACCGCTACCTGGGAGGTGTCACCCTGGTGGTTCCACACTACAGAAGGACATTGTGAAGCCCAGGGAGATGAAGTGACTCACCCAGGGTCACACAGCTGTGGAAAGGCTTCCGGGGGGCACCAGCCAGAGCCTGGGGTGCCCAACACATGTCCTGCCTCATTACCACCCACCCCCTGACAGTGTCTCCCCCACTTGCTCCCTTGGACGCCCGAAGCGTGGAGCACTCAGGCAGTCTCCCTGGGAGGAAGGTAGACAGTTCCTTTTTAAAAGAAAAAAAATTTTTTTTGAGACGGAGTCTCGTAGTTCATGCTGGCTTTAAACTCACTATGTAACCCGGGCCTCAAACTTGTGGCAGTCCTCCTGCCTCAGCCTCCCAAGTGCTGGGAGTACAGGTGAGGACATTGGACACGCCTGAAACTGGCATTTTTCAGGGAATCTGTTACGTGCTTTACAGGCCCCACCAAGGTTAACTTGTTAAATTTTAAAAAAGAAAATGTTTTTAAATCCTCATAACTGGTGTAGGAAGCGGAGGGCTTTAGCTCCTCGTGTCTTCACAGGACACTGAGGGTCTGAGCCACCTGACAGGGCCACTCCACTCCTGGCATTCGCTCACTGTAAGCTTGAGCGCCACGCTGCCCTCGCCCCTGCCCTTGCTTCCTCTGCAACCTTGGAAGGGCCGTTAGGGAAACGTGGGTCTATTTGCTCTCGGGGTGGAGAAGGAGAAGGGCCAAGCGAGCCTGGCAGGGATCCCGAGGGCGCTGCAGGACCAAAGTCCCCAACGGCAGGCAGCTGGTGGGCGAGGGTTCCTGGCTTCTGCAGGGCGCTCAGCGCTGGGGTGCCCTGGGCCAGGGCGCCAAAAGGATTTCTTTTTGTCTTCCTGTCTGTCTTTCTCGCATTTTTTTGGACCCCGAATCAAGCTCAGGACCTCGTGCTTGCCAGGCAGGCACTGTGCCACTGAGCTACACCCTGGCCCTCATTTCTTACAAAATCAGAAGGACAAAAGAGACTCTGAGGTTGAGGAAAACACTTTTTTCAGGATCAGGGCTCAAGTGTAAGTCCCGGGACCCTTAGTCTCATTTGACAAACGGGATGTGCGTGATGCCTGGGTGAGAATTTGTGAGCCTGCGAGGACCAGGGCCGCAGGAAGGGGTGGTGGCCTTTGAGAGGCTCCGTGTTTGGGAGGATAAGGCCGGAATTGCAAGTGAGGGAATGTGATGGTTTTTCCTTTTCTAGTTTTTTGTTTTTAAAAATCTTTCATTGATGTGAAATGTACATGCAGAGAAGCACACACATCGTACACAAGGTCTTATTTCCATTTTCACTCTTTCCATGTCAGGCACGGTGGTGCACACGTGTCATCCCAGCACTTAGGAGGCTGAGGCAGGAAGATCGCTGCAAGTCTGAGATCAACCTGGGCAGTTTAGTGAGACCCTGTCTCAACAATAACAACACCAAAAAAATTCTTTTCCAGAAAATGAGCTAAATCCCTTTTGCTTGGTCCACTTTCCGAAACCTCTTTTTATTTTTGAGACAGGGTCTCACTATGCAGTTCAGGCTGGCCTTGGGCTCACTTTGTAGCCCAGGCTGGTCTCAAACTTGCAATGATTTTCTTGCCTCAGCCTCCTGAGTGCTGGGATTATAGGACTGTGCCACCATGCCTGGTTCCAAAACCTTTTTTTTTTTTTTTTCGAGACAGGGTCTTGCTATGTAGTTCATGCTGGCCTTGAACCCACTACAGAGCCCAGGCTGCCCTTGAACTCATGACAGTTTCCCTGCCTCAGCCCCCCAAGTGCTGGGATTACATCCAAAAGCTTTTATGATGAGCTGGCATTGCAAATATAATTTAAAAAATGCCATCTTGAAAGCTGCAGTTTCAGTCGAGCAGAGTTTCTGTTGCGAAAGCCCTTGCAAAATCCTTATCTTTTCCCTGCTCTGAGAGAAAGGCTGTGAAAAGATTCATTTCCTTGTGGGTAAAATAAGGAAACCGCTCTTTTCTTGGGGTTGCCAGGTTATAAAGGCGGTCCCCCATGTGAGCTGAGCACTGAGCACTGGGCCACCCCCAGCCCCTGGCCCCCCGGGAGCCCTCAGCAGGGTTAGCTGCCCTGCACCCTGCCCGGAGCACCCTGCACCCCAACCCTGGCGGCCAGCCAAACCCAGTGCGTGCCCCGGAAGTTCTCCTGCTGGGAATCTGCCCTCCATAAACTACCAGGACGCCTCCAGACTGCGTGGGCAGAGAAATTTAGAATGCATAATAGTGAAAATTTAGAATTAATGTAAGCGTTCAGCGGCAGGAAATTGGCTCAGTAGATTCAGCCATGGGGAGGTGGACTAATTTCACAGACGTTGAAATGTAGCTCTGAAATATAGATTTGTGGGCTTTACTGTTTCCTCAATGGAGCAAGATAAACAATTAAGGATGGAGCGATGTCTATTGTATAAATTCATAGAAAACCACCAGGAAGGAGGGGGCCCATACGCACAGCAGGTCTGTGCTCCCCTGGTGCTGGGAAAATGAAGGATTGCTTTCTTACCTCTGTCTACCATCAGCATGTTAATTATATAAGCATTAGAGCTCCAGGCTAGCTGGGTATGGCGGCACATGCCTGTCATCCCAAAATTTGGGAGGCTGAGGCAGGAGGATCACTAGGAGTTCAAGGCCAGACTGGATTACATAGTACATAGCAAGACCTGTCTCAAAAAAAAATCAAAGAAAGCATTTAAGTCCCCAAACTCCCTTCCCAGCTCACTCCCACTGTCTTCAGTCTTGCTGTGAACTCACAGTGATCCTCCTGCCTCAGCCTCTCTAGTGCTAGGACGACAGGCGTATGCTATCAGTCTTGGCTTCTTCTTCACTTTGGCATATATGCTTTTGTTTTGTTCTTGAGACAGGGTCTCGCTATGTAGCTCAGGCTGACCTTGAACTCCTGAGGATTCTCCTGCCTCAGTCTTCCGAGTGCTGGGATTATAGGTATGCACCACTGTGCTTGGCTCCTCTATGGTCTTTAAAATTTACACGTACAATCATAAAAACAATGCCGCGAAAGGAGAAAGAAAAGATTCTTCAGCGTGACTCATGACCGACATTAGAGAAAATTAGGACTTGGCCTTTTTTTTTTGTACTGGGAATCGAACTCAGGACCTTGCGCTTGCCAGGTGGACATTTTTACAGAGTGGATCTCTCTGTGCTTGAGCTGAGGCTGCCGGGCAGAAGGGTGGTGGCTGCCTGGCCCTGAGGCGCTGTGGTTGGGGGGCGGATCTCCGGGCGCTGGGGGGCTTAGGCGGGTGGAGCTCAGGAATCCTGTCTGGTCAGTTTGTCTCTGCGGAGGCAGCAGCCCAGTCCGGTCCCAGGGACCAGAGTCCTTATATCTGGCCTGCAGAGTTAATGAGTAATACTCTGATTTTAGCTGACTGTGAGTTGGGACCCTGAGCAGGCCTGAGAACCGAGAACCGCCACCATGTCGGTAAGCGAGCCACCGGCCCCGGCCCCTCCATCTGCCTCCGCATGGCTGGGGTGGGGTGGGGATGCTGTTCCTCTCTGGGCCTCAGTTTTCCCCTCTGGGCAGCGAGGAGCCCTGGAGACACAATCCTTCAGCGCTGGGCTCCCGGCTTCCACCCTGCTGCTGAGTCCTGGGCCTCACTCTTGGCTTCTTCCGATCCTGCCTCGGTTTCCCCACTGGTAGTAACAGCAGCAGCAGTGGCTCTGCTGCTGGTGGTTTGCATGGATTGAGCCTCCTAAGGAAGGAGAAACAGAGGCTCAGAAGCTGGGGCTTCGTGTGCACCAGGCCCTGGGTTCCATCCCCAGCACAAAATAAAAAGAAGGAAGAGGAAAGAAACTGAGGCAGAGATTGAGTTGCCCCAGGTCACGACCTGCAGATTGCTAGGGGGTCCGGTGGGTCCTCTGGGAGAGCCCTCATTGATTTCAATCTCAGGCCACCATGGCTTGCTGTGTGGCCGAGGGCAAGTTGCCGCCCCTCTCTGAGCCTCATCCCTGCTGGAATGGAATCAGAAGCGTCCTCAGATAAGAGGGTGCATTGATCCATCACCTAGAGCTCTGGGGCTCGCGTAGGGCTGGCTACTGGGGCGCATCATCGCCAAGCAGGAGCAGGAAGTTAGCTGGTCCTTCGTGGGAGGAATCTGCCGTCAGGTGTGGGCGGGGCCGCGAGTCACAGCCAATCCCTGGTGTCCCCTGCTGGCCCCTGATTTACAGCTGTATTACCTCAGGCTTTTCCTCTGCACGTGGCTTCTCCTCTGTGTCCCGATTTCCCTCTCTTTATTTTTGGTTTTTGAGATACAATCTCTCAATGGAGCCCAACCTGGCCTTGAACTCGTGGTGATCCTCCTGCCTCAGCCTCTTGAGTGCTGGATTACAGGCCGGGGCCACCCTCTTCTTATGAGGACTCCAGTCCTGGTGGATTTAGGGCCTATCCTGAGTTAGAGTTAGAACCACACCCCTGACTACATCTGCCCCTTTCAAACAGGTCGCATTTGCAGGTTTCAGGTGGGAAAGACTTTTGGGGGGACATTTTCCAAGCCAACACAGGTGGCAAAGAGCACAGGAAAGGGACTGGCAGTTCCTCATAGAGGGCTTCCGGGGCCGGGCGTGGCAGCGCACTGCTGTAATTTCAGCACTCGGGAGCCTGAGGCAGGAGGATCTCTGTGAGTCTGAGGCCAGCCTGGGCTGTATAAGCAAGTTCAAGGCCACCCTGTGCTACATAGCAAGACCCTTTTATCACAGATGGGGACCAGGCCCAGGGAGGAGGAGGTGGGCCCCAGGTCACTGAGCCATGGAAGGGAGAGCTGGGATTTGACCCCCGGGTCCCCAGCTCCCAGTCTACAACCGCGGCTGTGAACCGCCCTGTCCTGCTCTGCCTCTGCCCCTCTCTGGACCTCAGATGTTGCTGAGTGGTGACAGCAGTCTCGGACCACACAGGCCCACAGGTCTCAGCGCACTGCTGACCCTGACCTTTCTCCCACCAGGAAGCACTGAGGACAGCGCCTGCGCATAAGGGCGGCTGTCAGACACGTGTGCGGTACACGGTGCATGTCTGTAAGCTCCGCCACAAGGCAGGCAGGCTTGCGGTCCTCATCCCTCTAGGAGGGACAATGACTGTCCTCCTGGGAGAAACTCCTCCCCCAAGAGCCACTCCATGTCTGCCAGTCTGCAGCTGTAGAATTTTTGGTACCGGGAATCGATCTCAGGACCTTGCACCTGCCAGGCAGCGCTTATACCGCTGAGCTAAACCCCCGGCCTCCTTTTTTTTTTTTTTGAAACAGAGTCTCTTACCATGTAATTCAGACTGGCCACGAACTCACTGTGTTAGCCCAGGCTGACCTTGCATTACAGCGATCCTCCTGCCTCAGCCTCCTGAGTGCTGGCGTCACAGGGGTGCACCATCACGCCCAGCTGGCACCTCCTTTCAGAGGGCTCTGCTCCTGGAACGCTGGGCAGGGTGGCAGCCGGCCCCGCCCGCCTGTGGCTGTGCCCTTGACTGTGGGTGGCAAAGCACCCCAGTCCGTGCGGGAGCTGGTTCAAGGCTTCCTGGTGCCCTCTCTGAAACTAAAGCCAACCCCAAAACAGGCAGAGGAGCAGGAGTCCCCGAAGGCAAAAGGGCTCCCTTGGCTCTTGGCCAGGGAGGTGAAAGATTTCTCAGCCCGGGGCAAGGAAGGAGCTTTGGGAGCCCAGCTGGGGGCGCTGCCCAGGCCCCGTGGGAAAGCAGGGGCAGGGGCTGAGTGAGAGAAGTGACCATAACCATGCCGGTCCCTCATTCACCTTGACCCGCTCAGCAGCCTGTGTTTTTGGGGCACGGGATGGAACCCAGGCAAGCGCCGTACCACGGGGCAGCACCCGGCCCAGCGACCTTCTAAATGAATAGACCCAACCAGCCTCATTTACAGTGGGCTCTGCACAGAGACTGGGGGGCGTGTCCAGGCTGGAGGCTTCGCCTCCCTTACGCTCATTTTCTGCGTTATGTTGGGGTGTCCGTTCCAAGGACGGCCAGTCTGCGTGGTTTTGAACTTTTTGGGGAACTGTGAGGCTCTGCCCCTTCCACAAATGAGCAAACCAAGGCTCCCTGCTGGGCCCTGTCCCTCCACACCCAGCTTTCCCCAGGCTGGTGGGCAGCAGGCGCCCTCCCAAGGGTGAGGGGACCGAGTTCGGTGTCCAGTGGAAGGTGGCGGCACATGCGTCCTGGGTCTCCTGCGGCCCCTTCAGTGTGCTGTCCCCTCTCCGCTGGTGCAGGTGAGGTTTGAGATCACAAACATGGAGATGAAGCTGGGACAAACCCTGAAGCTCAAGGGCCAGATCGAGGACAACGTGGACAGGTGAGGTGGATGGGGCGGGGGTGGGGCCAGCACAGGCCTGGGGGGGTGGATGGGGGCAGATGGCCGACCCTGTGACAGCCAGGCCAGAGTGACCTGGAGACAAGGGGCCCTTCTGACCCCTTGCTCATGTGCGGATCCTCTGCTGAAAGCCCAACCCCCAGGGACACCCTCTCTTAACCCTGTGAGTCCAACCACAGGCCTCGGGGCCACCTCTGCGTCTGCCCTCCGTTAGAAAAATCGGCCCTCGGCCCTCTCAAGTTCAGACGTTTTCAGCCTTTCCTGGGCCCGATTTCTGCCCACCTTGGGTCGGGAAGCGGGTGGGCAGACACGGAGCAGGAGCCAAGAGAAAAACTACTTTCTCCTTCCTGCTTGGGTCCCACGGGGGGTGGGGGGTGGGTGGGGAGGATACCCCAGGTTCAAGGCCCCTTTTCCCCCAGGGAAGAAACCTCATAACCCACACTGTACCCTTTTCAGGGACCCCAAAGGGAGTGACCCTGCTGAGAAGTCACACAGTTGCATACCTCTAGTGACAGGGAGCTCACCACCTTAGGTCTTCGGATACCTAAGGAGTGATTCTGTCCCCCAGGGCAAACATCTCTGATTTCTGAAACTGTCACCACTGATAAACTCTGTCAACGGCCTGTGGCCTCTGCTCCAAATGTTTGGCGATTCCCCCCCCCCCAAGGTCAACCAAAATCCTCTGACCCAGCTGTTTTCCCAGGGCTGCCCCTAAATCTCACCTGTTAACCCTTCCTCGGCAGCTTTGCGATTAACCTGGGGCGGGGAGCAGATGAGCTAGGCCTGCACTTTAACCCCCGCTTCCACGAATCCACCATTGTCTGCAACTCAAAGGACGCTGGCAGCTGGGGACAAGAGCAACGGGATGATCACATGTGCTTCAGCCAGGGGTCAGACGTCAAGGTGAGGTTGGGGGGGAATGTCACAAGGAGTCCCTGGCCCTGCGATGGCCCATTTCCTGGGCCCCTCCCACCTTGCTGACACTGCTGTCCCCACTGCAGTTCACTGTGACCCTTCAGAGTGACGAATTCAAGGTGATGCTGCCAGATGGATACCAGCTGAGCTTTCCCAACAGGCTGGGCCACAGCCACCTGAGCTACCTCAGCGTGCGGGGCCTCCACATCTCTTCCTTCAAGGTGAAGTGAGCCACCGAACCTCCTCGAATACAAGTCCCCAGGCTGGACTCCTGGCCCAGCCTTCCTGCAGATCCCCCCAGAACCCCAGCCCTTTGCCTGCACTTCCTGCCCCTCTGGCCCCATTTCCCTTCCCCAAGGTCAAAGCAAACAAACCTTGCACTTTTATAGTCTCTTTGGTGGCGCGGTGGGTATCATTGTCTCCCATGCATTTTAATGATACAAAGAGGAAACTGAGGCACAAATCCATTGTCCTGTCAGGTGGGGGGGGCTGGGATGTGCTCCCAGACTGGTCCCAAGTATGCGCTCCTGCCTATCTCCCCCTTATTGACAAAGCAAATGCCAAGCTGCCCTGGGGGATTGTGGGGTGCCGGTTCCAGGCAGGTTCCAGGCACTGGGGCAGGGGCTGTTCCAGAAACCTAAGATAAGGCTCCCACCTGGCCCTTATCTCGGGCAGGCATTCCAGCCAGGTTACTCAGTACCTGCCCAGCCTCCCCCTGGGGGCTGAGCGCTTTCCAAACTCCACGAGGGGCGGGCACCTCAGTAGGGGGCTAAGCCGGATCCCCAAGCTTCCAACAGGACAACTGTTATCAAGCCCTGGCAGCAGGTCTGGGGACAGCGGGGTGGGATTCTTCCTGCTGGGTCACAGCTGACCTTTCTGTGAGACTTTGGGAACATGTGAGAAAGTGCTGGGGAGACAGCTTGGGGCGGGGCTCAGGGACCTTGTGGGGGGGAGCCCTGAAGGAGCCGGGGGCAGGCATGGGACTGGAAGAGAGGACAATGGCCCTGTGTGGTCAGGTCCCCACCCCCACCCCAAGGGCAGCTTCCTTGGGCACAAAGGCCGCACTGAGGCGCCCTCCAGGCAGTGGGGGTGGCATGGATGGAGCCCAGAGTCAGCTGGGCCACTGGGACCGGTACAGCCCCCCCATCCCCCCTCCCATGTCTTCCCTGCAGAGAAGCAGAGGTTTGGGGACACTGAGCCGCCCCCAGGCGGGTCCTGAGCCCTTCTCCCTCACACCTTCACCTCGTCATCCTCAGCATCAGCAAACTCGAAGGTGTTGGCCTGCACCGAGCTGGGCACAGGGGCCCTGCTGCCCGCCTGGGGTGCCCTCCACTCTTCCCCCAGGCTCTCCCAGGAGCCCTGGGCCTGGCGTGTCACCTCCAGGAGCTCCTGCTGGGTATCTCCTCCCCGGCGGCGGTGGATTCCCTGGGCTCCACCCCGGCTGGCTCCCCAGTGCCTGCCATTGGGTGGTCCTGCGGGCCCCTCTCCCACCGGGCTGGCCCTCACCTCAGCTCCTGGGCCCGACCCTGCAGTCGTCCCATTGGGGAAATGTCCATGGGGTGGGGGCCGAGCGGCAGGGACCCGGGGGTTTGCAGCAGGGGCCGGGGGGTTCGTGGCAGCAGCCCGGGGGTTTGCAGCAGGGGCCGGGGTCTCAGCTGCAGGGGCTTCTGAGAGGCTCATGACCCCCAGCAGCTCGCTGAGGAGTGAGGGCCCAAGGTCAAGGTCAAGGCGGAAGGACAAGAGAGAGTCAGAGCGACGCAGCTTCGACTCACAGGGGAAGGGGGGGTCTGGGTCCCGCTCACAGGGGAAGGGGGGGTCTGGGTCCCGCTCACTGGGCTTTTCCAGGCGGGGCAGGCGGGCGATGGTGCAGAATCCTGAGTCCAGGCCTAGAAAATAAGTGGGGTGTGGGTCAGAGCTGGGGTCCCTTACCAAAACAGAGCCTGGCTACTGTGTGGCCTCTGGCAAGTCCCTGCCCTCTCTGGCCTGAGTTCTCCCATCCTCCCCGTACTGTCCCTGTGGGATCCCTGAAACCCAAGGCAGTCGTGTCCCTCACCCCATTTTGAAAGAAGAAAGTGAGGCTCAGACACAGGATGGCACCAGCGGTCAAGGTGGGACTGAACAGAAACCACTGGCTCCAAGGACAGACACGTGGCCTCCACAGCCATGAGATCAGGACAACCCGGCCTGAGACAGGACTGGTTACCTGGATCAGTTGTCAGCCAGGTTCCCCGCAGCCCCCCTACCAGAAGCACAGTGTGGGGCAAAACCGCATGACAGGACCCGGCCACCAGGGGGCAGCAGAGGCTCAGTTCCCAGGTGAGAGGGGCCAGCTGTGCCCAGCGGGCTTAGCCAGTGAGTGGTGCTCCTAATTTGTTAGGGTGTGGGCACTTCTACTCCACCAGCGCAACAGCTCCTGTCTCTAAAGCACCTACTGGGTGTCAGACTCTAGGCCCTGCCTGGTACATGGATGATCTCACTGGATCTTAGCATAATCATCATCATCATCATCATCATAGAAAAGCAAGGGCTCAAGCCCGGGCTCTCACCCTCGGCACCGTTCCAAGCTGACTGCAGTGCTGTTTTAGGTGCAGGGGGTAAGAGCGGGGTGCACTGGTCCCTCCAGGCCAGAGACAGGGAAGGGCTTGTCTGAGACACACAGTGGGCTAGGGGCAGCTGGAACTCATCACCTCCCTGGTCTTAGCCTCAGTGTGTTTTGGGGTCCCATCTCTTTACTTGTCCCAGTTGGGCCAGACCTTCAGGGTGACACCAAAGCACCAAGGGAAAAGGACACCTGGCAGAGCCCAGGAGCCCTGGGGGCCCAGCCTCCGCCTTGGCGATGGGCAGTGACCCTGGGCGCTCACCGTAAGCGGAGTGTCCGTCCACGGAGCTGGCGGGGCTGCTGTCCAGGCTGAGCTTGCCCACCACCAGGCTGTCGTAGGCGGCCTGGCTGAGCTGGGGCAGGGAGATGGCGTTCTTGATGATGGGTGAGACGGCGGGTGGCGCTGGCGAGGGGGCGGGGGGCGAGGCCACCCTCCTGGCTGGGACTCTGACCCTCCGCACCTGCTGCAGTTTCCTGGCCAGGAAGCTGCGGGGAGAGCGGTGGGTGCCTCCGGAGCTGCCACCATGGTTGCTGAGGAAGGAGGTGTCCCCAAAGACGTCCCCGCCGCGGCCCACGTGCATGGTGTGGCGGAAGTCGCCGAGCGGGGGACTGATCATGTCTGCAGTCAGCCGCCTCTTCCCCTGGGAGCCGGACACCCAGCCCATGGGTGACAGCTTGCCCAGGCTCATGGTGGGGGCTCCGCCCCCCTGGGGACCGGGCATCAGCTCTGGCTGCTCAGGACTGCCAGTCCATGCCACCTGGGGCTGGACACGGGGGCCTCTTGTCAGCTCCTCGCTCTGGCTGGCGGGTGGGGGCCCGAGGCCGCAACGTGGCTCTCCTGAGGCACTGTGCCCAATGCTGAGCTGTCCCCCGAGGCCTGGCTCCCGGCCCTCGGCCCTGGGAAGCAGCCACAGACAACAGGCACTGGATGGGCCTCAGAGGTGGGCAGCTGTCTCCTGGCCAGGGGTGGAGACCTAGAGGGAGGACAGAGAGGACAGTGATGTGAAGTGACCACAGACTAGTGCAGAGAAGGAAATCTGAGGTCCAAGCAATGACAGCCAAAGGGAACCAACAGTCACACCCAACGACGCCAACAAAGGTCGACGACCGGACGCTGAGCAGAAGCTGGGCACAGAGGAGGATGGGCCGAGCGAGTCCATGGGGAGGAAGCTCAAGAGCGGGCAGGCGCCGGCCCCAGGGGTCAGAGCCGAGCTGGCTGTGAAGCAGGTGCAACTGAGCAGCACAAAGCACCCCCTCGGCCGTGCAAGAAAAGCACCGGTAAAGAGCAGCGTGACTGCGCTGGGGCCTCTGGGGAGGCAGCTGGAAGTGCCCAGGCCTCACCCGCACCAGCCATTTAACACAGGGCACAGCGGCCCTGAGGGAGGCGTGGCGCCAGGGAGGAGAAACTGAGGCACCAGAAGTCGACTGACTTGCCGAAGACTACACAGTAAGAAGCGGTGAACCAGGGCGCAGACCCCAGGACCCTCGAGCCCCGGGCAACACTGTCTCTGGTTGCGTGGGGAACGGGGTAGCGCCCTTCTCTGTGGGCTCAGACCCCTTCCATCCGGCGAAGCCAGGAGGGAGGAGGCACCTTCTACGAGGCTGTGTGTAAGCAGCCGGCGCACCCCAAGGTACCTCCCAGAAGGGAGATGCTGTGGTCCAAGTGGCTTTTGCCAGCTCCCAGCTCAGTGCATGCCTGACAGATCCAAGGCTCTGAGAAGGCCCGGAGGAGAGGCTTTTTCCGTTGAGCACGCTGACACAGGATCCTTGTGGACTGGGCACAAGTTCTGGAAGAGCACAGCTGTTCCTTGTCCCTGGTGTTCCTTCCTGGTCTCCAGCAGGGTCACACCCTCCCTGGCCCCAAGCTTCTCTAAGCACTTCTTGGTATGTGACCTCTTTCTCGAGGGTATTAGACTAGGTAAAGTCCAGGCTAAGCAGGGTGCAGTGGTACACACTGCAATCTCAGTACCCTGGGAGGCTGAGGCAGGAGGATTGCAAGTTGGAGCCTCGCCTGGTTCACTCTGTGACTTAGTGAGACCCTGTCTCAAAATTAAAAATAAAAAAAGGGCTGGAGATGTAGGTGAGTGTGAAGGTCCTGGGTTTAATTTCTAGTACCAAAAAAATAAAAATCAATTAAAAGTAAAAGTCCAGGCTGGCCCTCTGCTTTTCCAGTAGCCCAGCGAGTACCAAGCTTGATTGAGGTCGCATCTAGAGCTAGCTGAAACCTGAACCCAGGCCCCGTGACTCACAGGAGCCCTGGGCTGGCTTGCGGAGCCCTGTCTGTCTCCAGTTGACGGCAGCATACTTTGAGGGCAGGGCAGGGCCTGGATTTTCCCGCCTGCCTCTTGCACCCAGCCAGGGCTCTGTACATGGCAAGTGCCGACGTCAACACCAGCTCAGTCACCAAGCTCTGCGATGACCCTCACACCAAAGGCCAGCCTCCACCACCTGCAGAGAGGTGAGGACAGGTCAGGGACTCGGTGTCCTCACAGTGTGACCTTGGGCAAGTCACCCACTTCCACAGACCTGGGACCTGGGCTGAGAAAAAGCTGACCGTCATCTTTAACAAGACTCAAATCACGACTCTTTTTTTCACCACTACCACCTCCGAGTGTAAAAAAACAAACTCAATCCTGTCCTTCTAATGTTATTTGAAATTCAAAATAGGTTAAATAACAAGATAAAAACAAAGACTGTATAGGACAAAGCTGGCTTTGTTTCCCGACTGCATTCTCTTCCCTTCCCACTGCTGATCCTGCCCAGCCGCGCTCCGCCCCCGGGGGGTGGCTTCTGAATCATCCCTTCCCCTGGCACCGAGGCACAGCGCGGCCAGCGAGGTCCTCGTGGAATGTTTGCTGAAGTTACGAAGCCGTCCGCAGTTGGCCAACCACCGGATGATGTCACCCGGTTCTCCAACAGCCCCTGGAGCCTGGGGGAACCGGCCCATTTCACAGGGAGGGCTGGGGTTCAGAGGGAGGGGACTTGTCCAAGGTCATGTGGCAGGAACATGGCTGGGGAAGAGGTTTCCCTGCGCTCCAGGGACTAAGAAGGACTCGGGGAAGGGCCTGGGGTAGGGCAGGCATTAATGCAGTTTTGCCCCACGTGTTGGTTAGCTCCAGTCTGCCACGTGGCCCCACCCACCTCATTCCTGACCTCTCAGATGGCCCCTCCTCCCGGCAGAAGCCACTCCTGGCCCCTCAACCCCAAGGCTACTTTGACCTGGGGCTCTGCTTCCTACCTCCCAATGCCCCCCCATCTGCAAACAGCACCCTCCCCTCTGTCCACTGAGAAGAGACCCTGCCACAGGTCTCCCGGGTGGCAAATGGGATCAGCGTGGCAGGCAGGTCCCTTCCAGGGGACAGAGGAAGGGTGGCAGAGGTGGGTGACGCTCTGATCCTGCAGCAGGGCAGCCAGAGTTCAAATCCAATGCCTCTATGCTAACGTCCATCATTCCAGGGACCCTTGGTGACAGCCATTTGGCACTGGACTGCAGGCCATCGGCTGCACTCCACTGAGGTTTCTTCCTCTCACCAGCCCAGGAATATCACCATTAATGCTCATTACCCCCATTTTACAGATAAGAAAAATGAGACTTGGAAGCCAATTCAATTTCACCGATCCACAGCAAAAAAAAAAAGCAGAGTCTGGGAGCCTGCCTGGGTTTCTACCAACACCTGCAGGGAGTATCCAGGGTCGGGGTGAAGCCTCCAGCGAGAGGTGCTGGAGGAATCTGAAGCTGGCTGCCCAGCACAGGAGGGCAGGCCTGGGGGGCCGGAGACTCAGCTCTGGGACTCTGAGTGTCTGTGTCCTGGGCGCGGGGATCACCATGCAGCCTCAGTGTCCTGAGAGCCCGTCTGCTCACCCTGCAGAGGATATTAGGGGCAGGCATGTGGTCAGAGCTCACTCAGAGGCAGTAACAGCAAGGAACTGACCTCCAGGACGAGGTTTAAGGCTGGTGGCAGGGCCTGCTGTGGAAAGACCCCAGGTCTGAGGCCGGGGGCTGCTCGGTGGTGGAGGGCGGCGGTGGGGGGCTCCACAGCCCTATGGGGGAGCCACTGGAGGGCTGCATTCTACACCCCTAGTGCCACATCTCATCCCGCAGGCCCTCCCGAGGGCATCATGCCGGACACCCCCCTCATGGCTGGGTTTGGGGCTTCCCCAAACCTCCAGCCGCTTCAGGGTGGAAGACAGGGAAACTGAGGCCAGAACCGGCCAGAAAGCTCTCTGCAGTCAGTCTGCTTGGCTGGGCTCTGGGATTCGGAGGCAGTAGGGGGCGGGGAGCATTAGGCCATGGGGAAGAGGAAAGGAGAGGCCTTTTGCTCCACCGCCTCAAATTTGAGCCCACTCAGCTCTCCCCTGGAGCGGGGGTCCGGCCCTACAGTCACATTTCATGTCGCTGTGGTCTCCCTGGCAGTTTGTGTGTCTCCCTGAGCCTCAGTTTCCCGATCTAGAAATGGGCTTCAGACTTGGCGGTCTTGCAGGGTCCGGGTGAGGACAATCCGGAGCGTGGCAGGGGAAGTCCGGGAAAAACTTGGATAAGACTTCCCCCGGGGACGGGGGGTTGGGGAGTGGAGGGTCGCCCGGCTGGCGGTGGAAGGGGCTGGAGGAGAACCGGACGGGATGACCTCATCCCGCTGCCCCGGTCTGGAATGTGGCGGCTGGGGAGGGGGTAGGGTGCCTGGGCCACCCCCACCCCAACTTCCCGCTGCCGGCCCGCTGAGGGGCCCGGCGCCCCGACCCAGCGCCCCCTTTCCCGTGCTCTGCTTCTCTCCCCGCGCAGGAAGGAGCTCGGACAGCCCTCTGCTCACCCCACTTTCCCCGCACCGGTCGGCCGCTCGCCCCCTCCGATCCTCTGCCCCGCTTCGCCCTCGGGACGAGACGCCCGGGAACTCTCAGAGCGTCGGGGCGCTCGGGCCTCGCTCTGGCCCCGGCCGCGTCCCCAGCCACGTCCCCGCCCGCGCGGGCGCCCAGGAGGGTGCGGAGCCCTCTGCGCGCGTCCCCCGCGGGCCCTCCCATCCCGCGCCCGGGCTCGGCCCCGGACCCCGCTGTTACCTCCTCGGTCGGCGACCCGGGCGAGGGTCTCGGGGCGCACTGCGCGGCCGGCGACGCGTCCTGGCTGCCAGCCCCGAGAGTGGCCAGGCCGGTCTGCACCGCGCTGGCCGCGCTCTCCGCGGACGATCCGGGAC
The DNA here is from genome assembly GCA_004027455.1 of Hydrochoerus hydrochaeris. Classification (NCBI taxonomy): domain Eukaryota; kingdom Metazoa; phylum Chordata; class Mammalia; order Rodentia; family Hydrochaeridae; genus Hydrochoerus; species Hydrochoerus hydrochaeris. The sequence continues at coordinate 16,173 of PVLA01010821.1, forward strand.
GGGGGCGGGGTGTGGGCTTCCTCCCTCCGCCCGCCCCTGGGCTCCCGCCCGCGGCCCGGCCGCGCCCCCTCCCGGCCCGGTCCACGCTGCGCCGCGCGCGCCCCGAGCGCTGGAGCGCAGGGCGCAGGGTGCCACGCCCGGTGTCTGCCCACCGCCCGGGCAGGGCGATCGGGGCTGCCGTCTAGGGGAGACGACTTGTGCCCCTCTAGTGTTCACCCCTCCCCCAGGACCCTTACGTGCCCGGGGCGTCCGGGTCTGCAACTTTGGCTCTTGCACACTCCGGCATTCCCTGCGCAATTTGGGCAACTGGTAATCTGGCTTCAGAGGTCTGGTCTGCCCTGAGATGAAGACCTTGAATTTTCCAAGTGCAGGCTGCCCCTCCCTTTCTCCCAACTCCGCTGTCCACCCGATACAGTTCAGGCCCTGCGTGCCAGTGGTGCAAGAGCCACCCTGGGCACAGGCGCCTGGCAGGTCACTTTTGGAGTGATGTGGTGTGGTGGTCAAGCCTGTGGACCCTGGAGTTACACAGCCTGGATTCTTTGCCAACCACCATTGATAATTAGTCTTTTTGTGCCTCAGTTTCCCCTTCAGATCATTAAAGCAGATGTCAGATGTTACAGTGCTAAGAGGGTCGCTGAACGGGTAATGAGGTCACACTTCAGAAGACTTCTGAGCCTCCCACCATGTTGGGCAGAGTTAGGCTTAGGGTTGGGGCCATGGCCAGGATCCCATGCTGTCCTCAAGGAAGGAGACGGATCTCTGTCCCCTGACTGGTTTGTTGAGCAGCCTGACTTTTGATTTTTTTTCATTCTTTGAAACAGGGTTTCACTATGTAGCCCAGATTGGCCTCAAACTTAGGATGATTCTCCTGCCTCAGCCTCCTAAGTGCACCACCATGCTTGATTTATGCACTCTGACTTTTCCCTTCTGACCAAGAACTCCCCGGGGACAGCAGGGAGTCCTGGAGGCCACAGTGGCACATAGAGGCCCCTAATGCAGCTTGCAGGGGTGGGGAAGGGGCTGATACCACGGAGGAGCCAGAGGTAACAGGAAGAGGTGACACAGCATTGTCTTGGCTGGGGAGGACAGAGGGGGGACGCGTAGGTGGGAAAATGAGGTTTTCGCTGTATGCAGGGGCAGCACCTCCTCCACGGCTCTCTGAGTCCTTCCGCGGGTCACCAGGAGAGGCTGAGAGCTAATTTCACCTGCTGGACAGTTGAGGAAACTGAGGCACAGAGCATCCCAGCATTTGCTCTGGTGGCACAGCTCAGGGACTGAGACCCAGTGGGTGGATCAAACATGTTTCCCTGGGGGAGGCCCAGAAGCATTTTGTCCCCAGAAGAATGGCAGTAGCGTCGCCATGTTTCTAAGGCACTGAAAACCATGGGCCAGGAGGAGAGAAGTCACTCAAGGACCAGGGTGACGCTGCACAGGGTCAAGAAAGAACGACCAGGTCTTGGGGCTCAACACCGAGTCGGGTAGCTGGGCTCCCCACAGCAGGCACGGGAAGGCCGGAAGTAGTGTGGGCGGGCCCTGAACCTGTGACCCTCCTGCCTCAGCTGCCCTAGTGCTGGGATCATAGGTATTTGCCACCCAACCGAGCAGGTGCTCTGGCTGGGATCAAAGACTGGATTGAAGGGCGCCGATGGAGCGGGGGCCAGTGGTACCATGGTCACCGCCATTAATAGTGTTAGCCCCACAGGGACAATGCTGTCATCATGTCCATGTTGCCAAGAAGTAAAGGGACTTGCCCCAAGCTTGGGAGGAGGTTCCGTACTCCTCGGTGCACCCGGGACAATTCCTGTTGCCGGGTGATTACTGATGGCGCTGCTTGTGATCTCTCAGGTGACCTGGCTGGACAGTGAAGGACACATCATTCTAGTCCCTGGAGCAAAGGCTCTGAGTTCCAATCCCAGTCCAGGGGCTGGTCATGAGACTCTCTGAACCTCCAGTTTGTCGCTGGAAGGTGGTGTCAGATATTTGCGGAAGAAGGGATTGCTGCAGGCCCAGGAGAGACGGCAGGGGAGGCGGTCTTGGTAGAAGTGGTTACAAGCTGCTCCGTGTTTGCTCTGTCCTTTGGGCCCCTGCACCAGTGGTTGAAAACCCCCCGACTTTGTCTCCTATGGCGCATGTATGGCTGTCTGTGAGCCCTCAATTGCTAGTCTATTTTACAGATGGACAAACTGAGGCTGAGAAGAGCCTGCTTTCACTCACGGCCTGTCCCTGATAGAAGCAAGTTTGCCTGCAAGTCACAACCCCTGGCCTGGCTGCACTCCTGATACAAGGATTCCATAGCTCATTCCTCGGGAAAAAGAAGGGTCTCTATCCCTTAGAAGGGTGCAGGGCGGGCACCCCTTCTTCACACATTCTTTTTCCTCTCCTTCTCTCCTGCCCCCTCCCTTCCGCTCCCTGTGGCAGTAGCGCAAGGGTTAACCCTGGCTGAACCTAATCACCAGGCGGGAGGCAGAACAAATGCCTCCCAGCTGGGGGATGGAGCTGCTGGTGAGATGGGCCCCTCCGGGTTCAGCAGCTGCCCCTCACCTCTGCCCTGTGGGCTGAGGGCTCAGGGGGGACTTGAGGGGAGGACACAGGATGATGCAGGACTTGTTCTCACGCTGGGGAGGCACAGTCCGAGGGGTGTGTCCTACGTTGGGGACCCAGGGATGCCGGCGGCCTCCTAGCGCCCAGGGAGGTTTGGACGGCACCCTGGGGCTGAGGAGCTGGGTAGCCTCCTGTATCAGCCCCACCCCTAAGCAGCTTCCTACGACGACGACAGCACATGCACCTTTGCACCCCCAAATCAGGCTGGGCTTTGGGTCAGCTTCTGCATCTGCTCCTTGACCTACTGAGTGGGCTTTCCAGTCTTCTGTCTTGTGAGAGTCCAGCAGTCTGTCCATCCAGATGCCACTGCTGGTCTGTCCATCCACCCTGTGTCACCCTGTATATCCCGAACCACCCAGCACTCAGCTACGGGTCCACCTACTCATCCAGCAGCCGGACCCACACCCACCCCATGGAGTCCCCAGGCCCTCACCCCCTGCCCTGGCCCAGGCCTCAAGCACCCCTCAGTCCACTGCCACACCTGTAACCGTCTAATCCCTATGCTCGCCCACTGCCCTCCCTTCCCACCCTTCTGGGGAGCTGGCTCCACATTCTCCTTCCTGCGGCTGCACTTCCCTGGATGCGCTGCAGCCTCAGACAAACCTAGGTGCAAGTCCCAGCTTTGCCCCCCAGCAGGCGGACCCTGGAGACACGCGTCCCTTGCGTGGCCTCAGTTACAGTTAATGCTGAGCCTGGAGCTGGGATGCAGCCTGTCCTGTCACTAACGGTCAAGGCAGGGCGGCTGCTGCTGTTCCTGCGAGTTCCCGGCCCCAGGAGACGGTCTCACTCAGGGTTTGTGGAGAAGCCCTGGGCTGAGGGACGTGGCTTCTCCTCCCGGGAGGCTCAGGGATGCGTGGGAAGTGCTGGCGCCCGGGCGCTGGTGGGGCTGAAGGGCTAGAACAGCGTTGGCAGGCCAGGGAGACAGCGCTCTGACGGGGGAGGTCTGGGGCTTCCTGGAGAAGGCGGCCTTGTGTTTTGGGGATGAGAAGCTTCAGCACAGCAGTGGAGAGGACAGGGAGGTTTGTGAGCCAGGAGGGGTCTCCTGTGGAGAATGGTCACAGAGAGGCATTGAATGCCAAGCTCAGGGGGGCAGGGGTAAGGGGGACCCTTGGTGGCCTGGGCCCACTCGGAGTCCTTGGGGGATTTCTTTTTAGCTGCTGATCTTTCCCCTTTGCTGACCTTGAGGCCGGGATTGCTCTGAGGAAGCCAGGAGGGGGAACCCCTGTGGAAGACACCTCTGCCCTCTGGTTCCTTCCTCCCACCCTACAGCCCCAAGAGGTGATACCTGGGAGGTCTCAGGGCCCTGGGAAGGCTTCTGGGGACACTGAGGCCCAGAGCGGGCCAGGCTTGCCAGGGCTGCACAGCGAGTCTGCAGCGGAGTCCGGGCTGCCCACACTGGATGAGCTGAACGCTTAGGTGAGCAGCACCCAGCCCGAGGGGACCGGACCAGCAGAGACCGAGGGGTCTCCTGAGGGTTCCCAGAAGGCTGTGCAGGGCAGAGGGCATGCGGGCCAGGCAGGGTTTTTGTGGCCACCAGATGTCAGTGGGCCATGCCTGAGACCTCAGGAGTAGGGCCCTCGCCTGGGGACAGGGCAATGGCGCCCGAGTTCCCTTGTGTCTCACCACGCTGTGGCTGGAGGCCCCAGTGTGAAGGGCTCTGGGGAGCAGGAGGGTCAGGATGGGAGTTAATCTCCTGGGTATTCTGGAGGGTGTACTGAGGGGCCCCCAGAGTGGGCTGGCTCCCTCCTGGAGACAGCGGTCAGGACCCCTGGGATTCCAGGCCCTGGGAAGGGGCCGGCCACAAGGGACAGCTTTCTCAGGCCCCGGGGCTCTGGCTGCTCCATCTCTGGTCTGCAGGAAAAAGGCAGCAAGAGGGTCCCCACCCCCACCCAAGGCGGCCGGCTTTCTCCAGGGTGGCTGAGGAAGGATGTGGGTCCCGTTCCTCCTGCCCCGCCCTGGGAGGACACTCGGATGGACGGACAGAGGGACGGAGCCAACAGGGAGCCGAGGCGCCTGGAGGAGCAACAGGGAGGGTCAGGGCCAGGTGATGCCATTGTCCGTGAGTTATGGGATGTGGGTGATGGGCCTGGGCTGGGCCTGGATGGAAGGGTGGGCAGGGGTCTACCCGGAGACTTTTGTTCTCACTGTGAGGAGGTGGCGTGGAGAGGCTGGGGGCAGGAAATACGCTGAGGAATGGAAACAATGGCCTATTCTCTGGGGTCTGGCCTGGCCTGAGAGATAGGCCACAGGCGCTCTCGAGGCCTGACCATCTCCAGCGCGGCCTCCGGGGCTCACTCCTGGACGTGTGGTCTGTTCTGTCCTTCTGACAAAAGCCCGTCCACTTTCTGTCCTCTGTGTGGTGGCGATGAAAGCAGAGGAGGCCAAGCTCTTGTCCTGGACAGGGGCTGCCTGTTCATACTAGGGCTGGGATTCGAACCTGCAGCGCTCTGGCTCCAACCCTGTAGGCTCGTGTAGGCTCAGTCCTCCGGCCACTCTGCCTGGCTTCGTGGTTCTCACCTTCCTTCCTGCTCAGGGGCCCAGTTAAGCAAGGAACATGGTCAAGAGCGGCAGGTGAGAACTGGCATCTCCCGAGAGCCCCCCACCCACTCCATGGGGAGCTGGCATTTACCCCTCATTTGCACAGCCGCAGTGTCCCCAGGATAAGGCCAAGGGGGACAGCAACTCCCTCACCCTCTCACAGCTGCTTTGGAACCCAGGCTGGTGGCACCACAGTGCCCACACCTTGGGGCAAAGGCTCTGAGACCATCGACGTGGGATCCTGGTCTCTGCTGGCCACTGCCCCTCCCTGCTCCTACTGGGGCTGCACAGGGAGACCCCTCTCTTCCCCCCGAAACGTCCAATGTCCTGGCCTCAGCTCATCCCAGCGGGGATCCCTGGGCAGGTTCCTCTCTGCCATACCTCGGTGCTGCTGTCTATGAAGGGGGCAGAATAAGGCTTGTGACGTCTGGGAGAGAAGCCCCAGGGACGCTGGGCCTCATGCTGACCACAGGGGCCCCTCGTCCTTGTCCCGTTACTCCATGGGTGCACTTTTCTCCTCCCAGCAAGCACCATTTTAAGCACCAGCTCAGTTCCCTGGCGATAGGGCACAGCCAGTCTGCAGAGGGCACGTGCTGGTTGGAGTAACCTTTATTAATTACAGACTCTGGCACCCTCCTCCTGGGGAAGGAACGCCTCTCTGGCGCAGGATAGTAGCCAGAGTGCCGTGGGACGGGACCAGCGGGTTCAAACCGGGCCACTCCTGGGCTGGGCAGCAGGGGTTAACTGGGCTGGCTGGAGGGTCGTGGGCAGGGGCTGCTGAGGGCTGGGCAGCTCCTCCCTGTGTGTCTGTGACTCCGCTTCGGTGGGCAGCTGAAGTCCCTGGCAGCCTTGTGTTGACTCAGCCGGGTCTCCTGCCAAGGCCTGCTGGCCAGGGTTCCCGAGGGAGGGTCAGGCCACATTCTTCTCCGGCCTGTCCCGTGGGGAGGGGGTTGAGGGGGTGGTGGTGGCTGGCAGCTCCTGGTGCTGGAGAGGAACTCACTGGGTTTGTGGGTGCTGTGGGGAGGCAGGAAATGGTTTTTGGGAGGAGGAGATGAAGGCGGACACCCAAGGGACTACCCCAGGGGAAGCGGGTCAGCCTGGGGACCCAGCTGCATGGCTGTGTTGTGAAAGAGCTAGGTGAGCTCAGTAAGCCCACACTACCATCCTGGCCCTCCTGCCTCGGTTTCCCCACCTCTCAAATGGGTGAATGATAATAAGCCCTGGCCCCTTCCCTCACAGCTGCCGAGGATCAAAGGCAAAAACAAGCTGGGGCAGAGTGAATGCCCTTTAGGTATAGCTCAAAGGCCTCCGCACGCTGGTTGGTTGGTGAGCCTGGCTCTGTCTCCTGGAGTAAGTCACTTCAGCCCTCAGCTGTCGCATGAGTCTGTCTGCCAACCCTGCCTCCAAACATGGGTGGCAAGCACAATTCCTTCCAGGCCCACGGCTCTTGAGAGGCCAAAGCTCTTCCTTACCTTCCTGCCCCAGTACCTTTGCACTGCTGTTCTCCTGCCTGGAACACCCTTCCTCTCCAGATATCTGAAAGGCTGCCTCCCTCGAAGCTTGTCTCACGTACTAGAGGCCTATGGCTTGTTCTTGGCTGTGTCTGAAGAGGGACCACAGCCTCCCATTGTGTTACTGTCCCACCTTACAGGGAAGCAGCCTAAGGCTCAGAGAGATCAAGTGACTTGCCTGAGGCCACACAGCTGGGCAGGGATGGAGCCCGGACTGCACCTGCTCACCTGGATTCCAGTCCAGGGCTTGTTCCAGGACTGTCCCCAACAGCAAAGCAGTTCCTCTGCAGGCGCCACCTCCCTGCAGACAGAGCCCATTCTACTCCTTTGTCACCCAGCTGGGGTCCGGCCTGTGCTGGTCCCCCAGCGCACGGTGGGTGCGGTGCACATACTGGCTTGGTTGTGGACAGGGAAAAATGAAGACAGGGGTTGCTGGGTTCTGTGTGCAGGCCAGCTGCCACCCCTCAGGGCCTCTGTCCCTCCACCGAGGCCGCAGGGCCGCTGCGGGGCCCAGGCCGGTGCATTCCAGGAGCCTCTCTCCCTGCCCTGCAGCCCAGCTGGCCTCGAGGCCCTCCCAGAATCACATCAGCAGCTGTGGGGTGGCCGGATGCCCCCCCACGCCTCTGGGCCCCGAGCCCGCCCGGCTGGCACTGTTCCTCCATCGGCCCTGGGCAGGAACACCGCAGGGATTTTAAAAATAAAGGGCCTTGAGACAGTGGCCTGGCCCGGGCAGCCAGGGGCGGGGTGGGGGCCAGACAGGGACAATGAGGGGGAACGTTGAGGCTTGGGGACCGGGCCAAGGTGGCCAATTCTCCCTCGCCAGCAGTTGTGCGATCCCAGAGGTTCTCCTCTACCACCCAGCCTCAGGCCAGAGACGATTAACTGAACACCTACTACATACCTGCCCGCTGGCCTCTGCCCTTCAGCGCTTGCTCTTTTCTGTCCCCTTCCCCCAACCCCGGGCCATTGCAGCCTCCTGCCCCCTCCTCCAGCCCCACTAACAGGGAACACATCCAGAAAGGTCAAGAGTCCTCGGCCGCCAGAGTCCAGCGTCTGCGCAGCGCAGGGGCTGTCTGCGCGGGAGGGGGGGCTTCCTGTTTATGAGACTCGTAAGGACCCCTAGGGCGGTGTCTCAGTCCGGCCTGGGGCAGCCTGGCAGCCCAGCTCCCTGGGGAGACCCCCACGCGCCCAGCCACGCCCCTCCCACGTGGGCCGGGCCTGTGGGAGCCTCGGAATGTCCCAGCGTCTGCAGGAAGCCCGCAGGCTCCAGAGTCCCTGAGTCCCCGCGTCCCCCCGCTGGCCCAGTGCTCCGCCCCGCGCAGGGGGAGGCGCAGAGGGAGCGGTAGGCAGGCGCCCAGAGCCTCCACCCCGCCGTCCCCAGGCCAGGCGGGCCTCAGTGTCTCCATCCTGCCCCCTCGGCTCTCTCTTTCTCCCCACATCCCCAGTTGTCCTCATTCCGCATCCCCAGAAGGCCCAGGACCACCTAGAAGAATCCCTGTTCCTGCCCCTGGGTCCCAGCAGTGGCAGAAGAGGGGGTGCAGCTGGCCAAAGGTGTCCCCGAGGAAGCTGACAACCCTGCCCACCCCTCCAGGAGCCCAGCCAATCCGTCCTGTGGTTGCCTAATGGGTACTGACTCTGGACCTCTGGGTCACAAGCCTGGGGAAAAGCAGGGCGAAGGGGCACTGGGCCAGCCCCACTCATGTCACCCAACCTGGAAGGAGGCTCCATTGTCTTCTCCCTCCCTACCATGACCCCCCTTCCGAGTACCTGAGACGGACCCCGAGGGTGGGTGCAAGGTGCTGGGTGCCAGCTGTGAGGAGGCAGCCCCAGAGGGCTTCCTGGAGGAGGCCACCTTCTCTGCAGGGAATCCTGAAATGGGGAGAGTGCCTGGCTCAGGAATCCACCTGGAGAAACCTAAAAACTCCATGGGATTGGAGAAGGCAGATAAAGGGTCAGAAAGCTGTGAGGCCGGAGGAGAGACCTGGGCTGGGTGTCCTGTGGCTCTGGAGTGCTACCTTTTGCCCCTAGCAGGGGCCAGTGGAGAGGCTGAGGTGTTCAAGCCCTGGGGGACCTGCTCAGGGACACTGCTGGGTGCAGGGCCAGGTGCTGGGGCTATCGGTGAAGCCATGCTGTGACAGAGTGTCCCTGGCTCTGCCAAGCTCCAGCAGTGTGACCTTGGGTGTGTTCTTAACCTGTATGGCCTCAGTTTCTCCCTTTGTCAGATGAAGCTAAATTATTAATTCACAGTTTAGCCAAACCAGGCCTGGTGGTGCAGGGCTGTAATCCTAGAACTCTGGAGGCTGAGGCAGGAGGACTGCCGTGAGTTCAAGGTCAGCCTGGGCTCCAAAGTGAGCTCAAGGCCAGCCTGCACTGCATGGTGAGACCCTGCCTCACAAAGACAGGAAAAAAAAAGAAAAAAAGAGAAAAACCAAACTTAGGCAAGCGCCTGGCCTTCCCGCGCGCGTGTGCTCTGGTTTACAAGCGTTGTTCTTAGCCAAGGAAAAGAGAAAGCTGGGTCTCTCCCAAGGACATGTGGACAGGTGGGTGGAAGGTGTTTTACCGGTTGAGTTGTCCAACAAGCCCAGGACTCAGCCCCGGGGAGTCCCGGCCAGCCTCGTCCTAGGGGCCCCTGGGGCTCTGGTTCGCACTGCCAGCTTCCTCCTAACCGGGATGGGGCAGGTCCGGGGTGGGACCGTCCTTGGGATTTCTAAGGAGACAGGGCCGAGCCTTCTCCCTCTCCTGGGCAGGTGTGGGGAACATTCCTTGCTGATGACTCCAAAGGCTCGCTGCAAACGCTTCCTCTGTGGGAAGCGACTCCTTCAAAGGACCCTTTTTTTAAGCGTCTGTTTATGGATGCACACTTCTAACCCCCTCTGCCCTCAGGCAGTCCCGGGATGCCCTGGGTACTTCGACATGCTCCCATTTTTACTTCGGGGGAAACTGAGACCTGCAGAAGTACAGCCAGTTGTCCTAATCTGTGGCTCAGAATGTGTGGCTTCTCCGCCCTCTGGGAGCCTGGGAACTTGGTAAGACCCAGGAGTTTTGGGGTGGGAGCTAGGAGCCCTCACTTGGACCCTGTTGAGTTCAGGCACAATGGGTCCTGTTTCCAGGCCACAGCACCCTGGGGAGACAGCCACCGCCCCACCTGCTCGCTTGGCTGTGACTTTAGGTGCTTTTGCTCTGAGCCTCAGTTTTTCTGCCTTTAAAATGGGGACACGGGGGACAGAGATTTAGCTCAGCAGTGAAAGCACCTGCCTGGCAAGTGCAAAGTTGTGAGTTTCATGCCCAGTACCCCAAAAAGAAAAAGAAATGGAGACGCAGTACCTCCCTGGGGTCCTATACCAGATGTGGACGGAGAGTTTGTGAATGGTTCAGGCTACAGGTATCTTGGGACCTAGGGGAGGTGGTACCGGGGTAGGGGACAGTTTGAGGCCAGGCTGGGCTAAATAGCAAGTTCAAGGCCAGTCCGAGAGTTTGAACTACATAAGAGGACCCTGTCTCGAAAAGAAAATAGACAGGAAAAGGGCTGTTGCACTCATCCGGCACAGGCTGGATCCTTCCTCACACAGTGTCACCAACACTCCGCAGTGACAGCTGACAGCCGTCGCTGGAGCAGTCAAGCAGCTGGGCTTCTCCCTTCCACCCCCCTGCCCCCAGCACGCCCTGGCCCGGGGCTGCGTGATTCACAGTTAAACCCCAGTTTCATCTGAAATCAGGAACCAACGGGAGAGAGCCAGAGCCCGGGGCGCTTTCTGGTGAGCCCAGTGCTCTTCCAGAAACCCGGGGTGGGAGTGTGGGGGGGGGAAGCCGGCCCCAGGAATTTGCATAATTTGTTCATTTCTTTGAGGAGGGTGAGAAAGTCCCAGGACCTGATTTCCTTGGAAACCATTCACCCCTTCTTCATTCATTCCGGTGGATGAAGCTGGGCCGGGCGGTTACCAGGGCACCCGAGGAGTGGAGGGAAGCGTCCCCTGGCTTCCTGGTGTGAGGGGACCACCCTACAGAGGGCCAGGTCCTGCAGCAAGGAGTGGGGGCTGCTGTACAATTCAGAACTCCCCAGGGAATTTACTTTGCAGTTGGGGTGGCTGAGAGGGGGGGGTCTCTAAGTTTCAGTTCAGTGTTTGCCGTGTAGCTCAGGCTAGCCTTGAACTTACTATGTAGCCCAGGCTGGACTGGAACTCACAGCGATCTTCCTGTCTCAGCCTCCTGGGTGCTGGGATTGTAGGTGTGGGCCAGCACACCTGCTGGGTTCAACTCCTTCTAATGTGGTTCTTCTAGCCTGGGCCTGTCATCGCGAGAATTGAAAGGGTGGATGCAGCACGACACGTATAAAGCACCGAGTACAGCACTGGTGCACGGTGCCGTGGGGACTCTTGCGGTAGCCAAAGAGCAGGTACTATCCTGGGGACATGCCCACGGCACCTGGCCTGCCTGGCCTGCGGGGGGCTCGTACCCAGGCTAAGGGCGCTGGCCTTGCAGAGGCAGGTGGGGGTGTGGGGCGCTGGGCAGGGGGAGATGGTGAGGGGCATGTGAAGTCGCTGTGGACCTTCTTCAGTGGGGAAGTCGGGAGCCATGGGAGGCTTCTGAGCAGGAGTGGTGGGGTAGCCAGGGCTATAGAGTGGATGCTACAGATGGACTCGAGGTGCTGGCCCTGGGCAGAGAGACCACTGAGGAGGCCGCACAGTGTCCTGGGGAGAGGGGAAGGCCCGAGTTAGGGGGAGAGCCCTAGGGAGGGGGAGGGCAATGAGGACTGATGTTGGGGCCACATGTGGCTGAGCTGACAGTGACGATCTGACGAGTGAGGGCACACGGTGGGCCAAGGCAGGAGGAGCACAGGGGTGTGTGTGTGTGTGTGTGGGAGCCTCTGGCTCAGAATATAGCAATACTTAGAAGCGGTGGCTCTAAGGAGGGCTTTGACGGATGTGTAGGAGTTTTTCAGGGGCCCAGTGAGAGAAGAGCAGCTCAGATAGAAAAGCACCTAGGAATAGAGGGGTGAAAAAGACCTGTGTGCTGGGCGGGGATGGGGGAGCACATGGGATCTGGAAGGTGAAGTGTGGGCTCAGGAGTTGGGGTCCCGGGCATCGTCCCATTGGCTGTTGTGTGGTCAGCAGGCCGAGTGGCAGTAAGAGAATTCCAGCGCTTGACTCAGTTTCCTGTGGCTGCTGTAACAAACCACCAGGATGGCCAGCCATGTGGGTGTAGGCCTGTTAACCCAGCACTGGGGAGGCTGAGGCAGGAGGACTGCCAAGACTTTGAGGCCCTCCTGGGCTACATAATGAGACCTTGTCTTGAAAAAATAAAAACAAAACAAATGACCACAAGGGTCGTTGTTTAAAACAACAGAAACCTGTTCTCTCCCTTTCCTGCGGACAGAAGCTGGAAATCCAGGCTCTGCAGGGGCTCCTGTCCCAGCTCCTGGGCCTCCTCTGCCAGCTTCTGCCCAGTTCCACCCTTGATCTCAGCCTTGGCGCCGTCTCTTCCTGCAGGACGCGTGTCGTGGGGTTTTTCAGCTCAGCTGGCTAAGCCAGCATGCTCTTGGGTCCTTACCGTAGTCACGCCTGCAAAGGCTGCTCTTCCAAATACGGTCCACTCACAGGTTCCAGGGGGACAAATCTTTCGGGCCAGGGGACACAGTTCAACCCGCTACAAAATCCTAAGCCTGCGCTCTTCCCAGCGGAGAGCACCCCAGCTCCCAGCCTCTCTGGGGCCCTGCAGCGACCACACACTTTCCCACCGGGGCAGCGGTGTATGGGACCTGCGCGCGCGACCGTATCCGTCCCACTCGTCACCTCCTCCCGAGGCCGGGCCGTGCTGCGCCGCGGGCCGCGGGCGCCACCGTGCGTCCGTTTTGGAGCGGTGCGGAAAGAAGAGGGTCTGGCCCAGGCCGGGTCGCTGTGGAAAGGATTCGGTCACCACCACTCTCAAGGCCGTGCCATCCAGCAGTCACTCCACACACATCCGTCCTCCTGCTGACGGCCACGGTAGAAGGCAGTTACCCTCCCATTTTTCAGAAGAGACAGGTTCAGAGAGGCTTCGACCTGCCGCTCTGAGACAGCTGCCACGTGACACCCAGGCCACAGGGGCTGCTACCCGCTCCAGCAACAATCAGGCAGCTTCTTGGGGGTGGGCATGAGCCTGGACATTCAGGTGACCCCCTGCTTCTCAGGGGCTCTCCTTGTGTGGAAGGGGATGGGGTGCAGGGGAGCCCCGAGGTTTCTTCTGCCCGAGAGTCTGACACTACAAACTCCAGGCGTTGTTTCTGCACTTTCTCGGTGCTCAGTCTTGTAACCTTGTGTGTGTGAACCGGTCACTGGTTTAAAAATAGACTTTCTGGGTAGAAGCTTTAAGTAGCTCTCCTGCCATAGGCAGCTGCTCCCATGTCTCCCCTCGTGATCTGTGCACATGCGTGTACACACACGTATGTGTGCATGTGCTGGGTAGGTGCACGTGTGCACACACCCTGTATTCCACCTCCACAGCCAGCATTCGTTTTGTTACTTAGTGACATTTTTTGCATTTATTCCAGGATTATATTTAATTTCTTCTTTCTTTCTTTCTTTCTTTCTTTCTTTCTTTCTTTCTTTCTTTCTTTCTTTCCTTCCTTCCTTCCTTCCTTCCTTCCTTCCTTCTCTCTCTCTCTCTCTCTCTCTCTCTTTCTCTCTTTCTTTCTTTCTTTCCTGTTTTTGTTTTGGTTCTTTGAGATAGGGTCTCACTATGCAGTTTGGTCTGGCCTTGAATTCACAGCAATCCCCCTGCCTCAGCCTCCTCAGTGCTGGGATTACAGCCCCCTGCCGTCGTGCCCAGCTACTTTTACTTTCCGTTTGGGAATCCTGTGCGTCTGCTGACTAAGGAGGCAGATTTATCCTCTTGACTGTCTGGGGGCAGGAAGTCCAGGATAGAGGTGAGGCTGACCGGTTCCCCCTGGGCCTCTCTTTCTGGACTGGTGGAGGCAGGCGGCCTCCTCTGCCCGTCTCCGCAGCATCGAGCCCTGCGCTGGTCCCGGTACAAATGGCTTTTTCTAAGTATACAGCCTTGCTGGGTGAGGGGACACAACCTCACTGCCCCATTCTGACGGCACGGCCTCCGCAGGCCCCCGGTTACCAGTCAGACCCTGAGGTACTGGGGTTTAGAACTTTGACGTGTGACTTTTGGGGGAGCACAAATCAGCTCATAACCAAGGCATGAGGACACGATTTGGGTGGGGATCTTACATATTTGGTCAAGCACGTTGGCCTGTGCTGGTAGTTCCAGCCTCTTAGGAGGCTGAAGCGGGAGGATCGCTTGAGTCCAGGAGCACAAAGGCAGCGTCTGGGCAACTGAAAGATCTCCGCTCAAAAACCAAAACAAAAAACTGGGGATGTAGCTCAGCAGGGAGCATTTGCCTGGCATGGCTGAGGCCCTGTTTTTTTTTTTTTTGGTATCGGAAATCGAACTCAGGACCTCGTGCTGGCCAGGCAGGCACTGCGCCACTGAGCTGTATCCCTGGCCCTCGGTTTTATCCCCTTAAATGCCAAAAAAAAAAAAAAGAAAAAAGAAAAAAAAAAAATTCTAGGCCTGTCGCACTTACCCGTAGCTCTGAAACGTCACGTGACCAGCACCCAGTCACCACCCACGAGCGCCCCCTCGTGGCCAGCGCCGCAAACCTCGCGAGGGAAGGTGCGCGACTCCCCGCCTCCGCTGTGGGGGGCGCTGCCCTGTGCGGCTTCTCCCACTGTGGCACGTTCGTGGGGTCACCCAGGTGGTGCCTCTGGCTGCACCTTTGTCTCTGTCCTGCGTGACCGTGCAGTCCTCCTCCCCTTTCTGCCTCGGGGCTTTGCTTCTCACGGAGAGTGTTGCTGTGGCTACCGCCGTGGGTCTTTCCGGGCCCACGCGTGCCGCTTTGACCGGTGCAGGCCGAGGTGTGGCATGGGCGGGAAAAGCCCGCATCTGCTCTGGTTGGGCAGATACTGCCGGAGGGTGAAGGGTTTTCCCACGGGACACCAGCGGTTCCTGTTCTCACGGCTTGTGGGTCCCACATCCCTGCTGACGCGGGGCATTTTCTGCTCTTTTCTCTTTTGCGGTGCGGTGGTGTGAGACAGTCTTGCTATGTAGCCCAGGCCTGCCTTGAACACGAGGCACCCTCCTGCCTCAGCCTCCAGAGTGCTGGGATTACAGGCTTGAGCCGCCACACCCGGCTCCATGAGTTTCTTGCCACCTGGGTCCCCACTTTGTCTATTCAGCTCTTTTGCCCCCCCCCCCGCCTTTTTAAGCTTTTCATACTGATTTGTGAGAGATCTTTCAATATTCTGAGCAGAAGGTCTCTGCCATATGTGTTGTGACTATTGCCTACCACCTGTGGCTTCTCTTTTCTTTCACCTTGCTAAATGTTTTAGGTTAGTTTAATCTTTTTTTTTTTCTTCAGTATGATGGATCAAACGCAGGGTGCACCGAACTATATGTGCAGCTCCCTTTATCCCAAAACAGTTTTCAAAATTTTGAGAGCGTCTCCCTTACTTGCTCAGGCTGGCCTTGAACTTGTGATCCTCCTGCTTCAGCCTTCTGGGTCACTGATATTATTGGCATGTAGCACTGAGCCTGGTTGATCTGATTTTATTGGTTTTTTTGAGACAGAGTTTCACTATGTAGTTCATGCTGACCTTGAACTCACCTTGTAGCCCAGGCTGGGCTTGAACTCACAGTTGATCCTCCTGCCTCAGCTTCTCAAGTGCTGAGATGACAGGCATGCACCACCAACCATGTCTGGGTATTTTTAAGAATTTTGATAGCACTTTTGTTTTTAGTTTAAAGAAACTTTAGCTGTCCAATACCAAGAAGACGTTGATTTGTTCTTTTTTCTAAAGCTTCAGTGTTTTAATCTTTCACAACGAGGTCTGGAATTTTTTCTGCTCACGGTGTGAGGTAGGGGTTAGACTGGCGCACGGGGCCAAAGACAGGAGTGCCCTCACGCCTGGAACCTGAGCCTGTGCCTGTCACCTTACATGGCAA
>PVLA01010821.1:31907-59458 GCA_004027455.1 Hydrochoerus hydrochaeris
ACAGACACATACACAGACACACACACACAGGCACACACGCACACAGACACACACAGGCACACACAGACACACATAGAGACACACGCACAGACAGACATACAGGCACACACAGACACACACAGGCACACACAGACACACGCACAGGCACACACAGACAGACACACAGGCACACACACACAGACAGACATACAGACAGACACACACACACAGACAGAGACAGACAGATACACACACACACACACACACACACACACACACACGGCCTTGGGAAGCTGCAGCCAGAAACAGCCTTAAATCTTGGACAACAAACCAGGCAAGGCCACAGCCTCCCAAAGCTGGAAGGGGCGAGCGGTGGGTTCTTCCCAGCTGCGGGCGGAGCAGACCCTGCTGGTGCCTTCGTTTTGGGCAGGGAATCCTCCTTTTGAACTTTTGTCCTGGGAGGGAGTAGAGTTCTGTTGTTTTAGGTCGCCGAGGTGCTGGTAATTTTTTACAAAAGCCCCGGAAAAACCAGGGCTAAAGCCAGGGTCAGGTTATGGGGCCAGGTTTAGCGCTGGGGTGTTCTCTCCAGCCGACCCCACCGGCCGAAGGGCTGCCCTGCCCCACGGCCCCTCCTGCTCACCTCCAGCCCCAGCCATGTGTGCGGTTGGCCGGGATGTGGGTTTTTTAGGGCACAATTCTGCTGCCCTGTTCTCTGCCCATTCCCGTGCTGGTCGCCGCTGGCTTCCCGAGCTTGCAGTGTCCGGTCCAGGTTCTCCGGCTTGTGCTTTGTTTCTGTACTTTACATAAATAGCTTTTCCTTTGCATTTCCATCTAACTTTTAGAATCAGCTTATGAATTTTAGGAGAAAAAACCAGTGGAATATTGATTGGGATTGTCTTAAAGCTGGAATTTGAGAATAACTGGGATGTTTACGTGCTGAGTTTTCTAGTCCTTTTAATTTCACACAATAATGTTGTTTTTAAAAATTTAAAAATTGAGGAACAATTTATACACCATGAAATTCAACTCTTTGTGTGTGTGTGTGTGCGCGCACACGTGTGCATTCCTGGAGATGGAGGGCTCCAGCACGCCACATGTTTTACCACCCAGCTACACCCCTGTACTTATTTTTAGACGAGGTTTCCCTAAAACGTCCAGATTGGTTTTGAGCTTGCCACCCTCCTGCCTCAGCCTCCTGAGTGCTGGGATTACAGGCGTGCACCACCAAGCCTGGCCTTGTTTTGTCTTTTTGATTCTTCGTTCTTGTAGGTCTGAGTGCTGTATCACTGTGGGCCTGGTCTGCATTTTCCTAATGACTAATATACAGTAATGTTTTGCACATTTTTGTTTGATTTATTAAAGGAAGCTGATTTTTTTGATGCACTTGTAAATAGCTTTATTTTATTTTATTTTTTGAGACAGAATAACTCTATGTAGTCCAGGCTAGTTCTGACCTTGCAGTGATCCTCCTGCCTCAGCTTCCTGGGTGCTAGAATTATAGACATATGCTACCATACCAGGCTACATTTTGGTTATTATAGGTTTGCAGAAAGTACGCAAATTTACTGCCACGCCCCCCACTCCATTTTAGTTGCTTTTCTCCATGCTCAAGACAAAACATCTGAAATCCAAAACTGAAAGAAGAAAGGTTTATTTTGGCTCCCAGTCTTCAGAGATCTCAGTCTGTAACTGCCGGGCCACCAGGCAGGGCGCCGGGACAGAGAGCATCGCACACTTGCATGCTGCAGGCTGGAGGCAGCGCAGACAAGTAGCGAGGGAGCCGCCTCCTTTATGTTCCATCCAGGCCATCTGTGCTTGGGGCGGGGGTGCCAGCCACAGTCAGGGCGGGGCGCCCCCATCCCAGCATCACACCAGCCAGGTGCAGCCAGCTCTGCGAGCCCCACCTCTGAGTGTGTGAGGCTTTGAGGGGACGTCTAGACGGAAGCCGACTCCACCTAATGCAAAGCCCACACCAGAGGGGGATGGACAAATCAGTATTGTTCAAGGTCCATCGTTGATATTGTGTGTGTGTGTGCGCGCGTGCATGTGCACGCATGTATGATGCTGGGGGTCCAACTAAGGGCTTTATTTTATTGACTTATTTTTGTCTTTTTGAGACAGGGTTTTTGCTATGCTATGCTATGCCTTGAGCTCACTTTGTAGCCCAGGCTGGCCTTGTACTCACAGCAATCCTCCTGCTTCAGCCTCCAGAGTACTGGGATTACAGTAGTGCATCACCACGCCCAGCTCTCTGATTTTTAAAAGTACCCATAGCTTTCCTGTTCCAGGGTGACAGGGTTGGAACCGTACAATATGAAGCTTTTTTCAGATTGACTTATTTCATTTAGTGCTAAGGGGCTGGGAGTTTGGCTCAGTGGCACAAGTGCCTGCCTGGTGTGTGCGAGGTTGTGAGTTCGATCCCCACGTTTAGTAATAGGCATTTAAGGTCCCTCTATGTCTTTTCTAGGCTTGATAGGTCATTTCCTTTAGTACTGAGTAATATTCACTGTCTGGATGGACCGAACTCACTCATTTGCTTACTGTAGGATGTCTTGGGTGTTTCTAAGTTTTGGCAGCTATGCACACGACTGCAATAAACATACGTGTGCTGGGTTTTGCGTGGACATAAATTTGCAGCTTATTTGTGTAAATAACAAGGAGCATAATTGCCAGATTGTAGAAGAGTACACAGGAGGCTGAGGCAGGAGAATTACAAGTTCAAGCCTAACCCAGTCAACTTCGCAACTTAGCAAGACCAGGTCTCAAGGAAAAAAGAAAAAGGAAAAGGAACGAAAGGGGCTGGGGATGTAGCACAGGGCGAAGCTCTTGGTTCAGTCCCTAGTTCCGCCAGAGACAGAAGTTTATTTATTTTTATTAGAAACCAAACAGTCCTGCCAGCCAGTCTTCCAAAGCTGGTGCAGCTTTTTCATTCCCCTAAAGGATGAATTAGTATTTTATTGCTTTATCACCTTGCCAGTGGCTGGTACTGTCGGTGTCGTGGACTTGGGAATATTTTCCTGGGCGTGCACATGCGTGATGGCTGTTTTATTTTGCGTTTCCCTAATGACAGAGGGGGGAGAGCGACTGTCCATGTGCTTATTATCTGCCATCTGTCCATCTTGCTTGGTGAGATGTCCGTTCAGATCTCTGTCCATTTTTAAGTGGGCTGTCCAGTTGTTGAGCTGTGTGGGTTTTGTGCATTTTGGGTAGAGGCTTTCGGTGGACGCGTCTTTCACACACGTTTTCTTCCTGTCAACAGCGAGAATCTGTCATTCCATCTGGGAGCCTGGGCAGCTTAGTGACATCAAGACCACGACTCAAAATAAAAAATAACAGAAGGGCAGCGGGTTTAGGTCAGTGCGAGGCCCTCGGTTTAATCCCAAGTGTGAAAGAGACTTAGGGTCATGAAGCTGTTGCAAAATCTGAAACAAACCTGTGATAAGAAGTACTTCTTGGCCCGAGCGTTTTGGATGAGGGATCTTCAACCTCTATTTTTCGGGCCTGGGTGGGATTTATGACACTGAAATTCTATTTCCCTGCATAACTGTTTCAGTCATTTGGTTTTAGTTGTAGATGGAAGCGGGGTCAGTGCACACTGAGTCGTTTTCACAGCTTCCCCACTCCTGAGGGGGTCAGGTCACCTCTCAGCTGGCTGCTGGTCAGTATCAGGTGATTTTTCCAAATCTCACATATGCTTTTTGTTATTACTTGTAATTTAAGGATACAGATTCCCAGCATTCTAGAGGCTGAGGCAGGAGGATCGCTGCAAATTCAAGACCAGCCTGGGCAACACAGTGAGTCCAAGGCCAGCCCGCGCTACAGGTAGAACCCTGTCTCAAAAAACTAAAACTAAAACTAAAAAAGGCCATTAATTTAAGGTTACAAAAGCACCCTAAAGGCTCTAAAGATATAAAATAAAGTAAAATTAAATAAAACACTTGGGTCTTGATGGCACTGGCCACCTCTCCTTTAATCTCACAGTGGTGGTTCTTTCCCCACCCCTGGATGTTACTTTTGATTATGATTCTCATAGAGAATTCATAGGATTTCCTTGATTTCTAGCACATTCATGAATAAATAGTTTAAATCACTGAATCTGGAATTTTATTGGTGTCAGAGAAAAGATAAAGCAAGGTTTAAAATCACAGTTCTACTAAAAAAAAATCAGTCCTCCAAGATTCAGACCCAGTCCAAAAATGGGCATCAGAGATGAACACGGCTCCCAGATGAAGAAATACAAATGGCAAATAAATACATTAAAAATGTTCATCATCACTGGTCATTCCAGAGATGAACATTAAAATAGCACTGAGATTCCACCTCACCTCAGAAAGAATGGTATTATCAAGAAATCAACCAATAACAAGTGCTGGGGAGGCTGTGGGGAGAAAGGAGCCCTTCTCCTCTGTTGGTGGGAGTGTAGACGGGTGCAACCACTGTGGCAATCATTGTGGAGATTCCCCAAAAAACTAGGGTTGGAAGTCTCATTCGACCCAGCTATTCCCCTTCTGGGTATCTTCCCAAAAGAATTAAAAACATTAAGGGCTGGAGACTTAGCTCAGCAGCATAAATGCCTGCCAGGTAAGCATGAAGTTGTGAGTTTGATCCCCAGTACCAAAAAAAAAAAAGAATTCAAAACACCACACCCCAGTGATGTATGTATGTACAACCATGTGTATAGCAACCCAGTTAGTAACAGCCAGATCTTGGAAACAACCTAAATGCCCATCGACTGAGGAATGGATAAAAAAGATGTGGTATTTTTATGCAATGGAGTACTACTCAGCCATAAAGAAGGAGAAACTGGAGACTTTTATGGATAAATAGACACAACTTACAATACAGTAACTTGTGTGAGAAGATACACATTAGTGAGATAAATAAGACACACGTGTAAACATTGTATTGCTTCATTAGTGTGAGAAGCTAAAAGAAAAAATATATGTGTATGTCTATGTCTATAAAAATAGTTAAGATGGTTACACTACTGATTTCTCTGAGTTCACTGAAGAGAAGGATTTGGGCTGGCACTGTTCACACCACTGAAGGCAGATGTCTTGTGCTCTGCAATATACAAATGCCTTTACTGGCTAAGGACAGCTCTGCACCTTATTTGGACACTGGATTTTTTTTTTTTTAACAGAATCTCACTTTGTAGTGAGTTCAAGACAATCCTCCTGCCTCAGCCTTCCAAGAGCTGGGATTACACCTGGGAGCCACTACAACCAGCTCTACTAGAGTTTAACCACCTCATTATCTCCTAGGACATTATTTTCTTTTGCTCTATTGATGAAATCATATTCATAACACTGTGTATCCATTAACTGTTCTTCTGCAATTATGGGTCTTAGCAAGACTTCATTGAAAAAGCTGGTTTTCAGCCGGGCATGGTGGTTTATGGCCGTAATCCCAGCACTTGGGAGGCTGAGGCAGGAGGATCCCTGTACGTCTGAGGTCAACCTGGGCTACATAGTGAGTTCAAGTCTAACCTTGAGTACATCTTGATACCTTGTGGGGACAACAACAACAACAAGGATGACCACGAAGTGGTTTCCAGTTTATTTCTAATAGAGGGTGTAACACTGAAAATACCCACAACTCGGGCCAGAGGCTTACCCACTGCTTCCGGGAATGTGAAATGGTACAAGGCTGTGGCGAGGCTTTTTGGCAGGTGTCCTGGAGCTGACCTTGCCTCTGTGCGGTGACTGAACCCTCTTGCTCCTGGGCATGACCCCAACGGTGAGGCAGAGCTGTATTTGTGAAAGGAAGTGTGTATGGATGTTAATAGCAGCACAGGAGTTAGAACCCTCACACAGGAAGTTCCCAAATGCCTGTACAGCTGTGTATCCACGCACAGGACTGCACTGCAGGAATGAGAATGAGTGAGCTATGCGCGGGCAGTGGGAGGAGAGGACCTCACGACTCTGGTGCATGAACGGTTCAGACACACACCAGCAGATGCTGCATGACCAGTGAGGTCCAGTTAGTCCCTGGTGACAGAGGACAGTCACTGCTACTGGGGGTCTTGCCTGGAGGTGCTGTGGAGGGGCTGTCACAGTGCTGGAAATGGCCAGTATCTTGACTTGCATGGTGGTCACCGGATGCACTGAGCTACACGCGTCAGATCCGTATATCCTACTACGGTTTTTTCTTTGGTGCTGGGATACTGGGGATTGAACTCACAACCTCACACTTGCCAGCCAAGTGCTTACACTGCTGAGCTGAATTCCTACCCCCCCTCGTTATGTTTTATACCTGACGCATCAGTCTGTCACTCCCTCCCCAAGCCCTGCAGATGAAGCCACCCTGCGCAGGTAGAGGGGTCCTCAGCTGACACGCGGAACCAGCCACTGCCCTGCTGGGCATTTCCCACCCCACATACTCTCCACTCAGAGGACCAAGGATAGATACCCTGTCTTCCCTTCCCCCCGGCCTTGGTGGCCTTGTGACCAATATAACAGAAGTGACACTGGCTGACAGCCAAGGGCAGATCATAACAGGCGGCAGCTTCCCCTGTGTGTCTTTAACATGCATTTTTGAAACCACTGGGTAGGAAGCTGCCAGCCTGCCCCGTAAAGATCTCTCGGAGAGACCACGGGGACTGAGAAGTCCCGGCTGTCACCCTTTGCTCTGTCTTGCTGGATCCTGCTTAGCTGCAGCCTCCTGAGTGAAGTAAATGCTGCTGGTTGCTTTCTGCACACAGCCCAGGTAACCGGGACGCCGGGCGGCCTCCTTCCCAGCACCCCGCACATGCCGGCCGCGCCAGGGCACGCTCAGCTCCCTGCTGCAGGAGTTGGCTCGCTCTTCCCCGCTTCTGCCATACCTTGGGGGAAGTGCTCTGTTTACAAGGCTGGGCCATGTTGAAAGAAAGCCAAGTCCAGAACCAAAACTCTAGGTTCAAATCCAGGTTGGACACTTCCCAGCTCAGTACCTTGGGAACATTACTAGACTTCATGCCTCAGTGTTGTCACCGGTGAAATCCCAGGTAGTAACAGTAGATGCTTCGTGGGCTGCTGTGAAGATTAAAGGTATTAATCTGCGGAAAGAAACCAAAACCATCTGGAATGCAACCACTCCGGGATGCTAAGAATTACTTTTATTGCTGTAGGCTCTGGTGTTCTGTCCTCTAAGACCTGGGAACCCAATGGCTGGGCCTTCAGGAGTGGATATGAACCTTTCGCCCGTCTTCTGAGGAGGCCGGGGCTTTTACCCACATCTTTGCAGGGCCAGCTGTCTGCCCAGTACCGACCTAGTTTCTAAGGATGCAGCAGTGGAGGAGGTGGCAGCATCTCTGCCCCCCCGGGGGGGCAAGTACATAAAAGAGAGGGCAGACTTTGACGTGAGTGCTGACGAGAAATAGGGCCGGAGGCAGGAGAAAGCGGATGTCCTCCTCCTTCGCCTAGCTGGGTAGGGAGGCCGGAACTCGTGTGCGGAGAAAGAAGGAAGCCTGTGATGGGAAGGTGGGACAAAGCTGTGCAGATGGAGGTGGGGCTGGCTGAGGTTACCGGGGGCCCAGGTGACCGGGCACAGGCCCAGATGAGCAGGGAGGTGGCAGTGAGGGGGCAGAGCCTGCGGTCACCTGAATTACTAGAGGTCCAGCAGGTGGGGCCTTCAGGGATTATAGAAGCCAACGAGGTACAGGAACCTTTCCTATCCCCAGTTCCTACTTTACAGAGTCAACCAAACTTGGATTGAAAATATTACCCCCCCCCCCAAAAAAAAAATCTCACAATGAAAAATACTGTAGCTGGGTGCAATGTATTCCCAGCATTCCGGAGGCTGAGGCAGGAGGATTGCAAGTTTGAGCTCAGCCCTGGCAACTTAGTGACTTAGACAGACCCTGTCTCAGAATCAAATAGAGAAGCAGGCTGGCGTGGTGGTACACGCCTGAGTCCCGGTACTCAGGAGGCTGAGGCCAGGATTGCTGTGAGTTTGGGGTCAGCCTACATTGTGAGCTTGAAGCTAGCCTGAACTATACATAGAGACTCTGCCTCAATAAAACAAAACAAAACAAAAATAAAAGGGCTGAGAATGTAGCTCTGTGAGAGAGTGCTTACCTAGCATGCACGGGGCCTCGGAGTCCACCTATTGTACCAGAATATATGTGAGTATGTGTGTGTGTGTGTGTGTGTGTGTGTGTGTATCAGATTAAAAGCAATACAGCATAGCAAGTATTCCCAAAGCACTTGGTGTCTTAAGTATTCTAGAGACGATTTACAGTACACAAGAGGCTGTGTGCAGGCCACATGCAACCATGACACCATTTTAGGATCTGAACGTCACATAGGATTTTGGAATCCAAGGGACCCTGTTCTCCATGGTGTCAGGGCCAACAGTTCTGGACAACCGCTATGTGCAGGACTCTGAGCCAAAGCCTCCATGTGGCCTCGCTCCATCCCCTGTCCTCAGAGCAGCCCTGCTGGGGACGCTGTCATCCTCCGAATTCACGAATCAGGGGACTGAGGCCAGAGAGAGGGCGCGGATGCAGCAGTCTGGCTGCAGAATCTGGGCTCCTGCGCCTCTCCAGCTCCCCTGAGGGACGAGAGAGAGAGAGAGAGAGAGAGAGAGACAGAGAGAGACAGAGAGAGAGAGACAGAGACAGAGACAGAGACAGAGACAGAGCAGGCATCGACTTCTTGCTCCCAGCAGTCCAGTAACAAAAGAGGGGCGGAGGAAGGATTTGAACCCAGAGCTCCCGGTCCCCAGACGGGCGCTCACTGCAGGAAGGGAAGGCAGGGCTCTGTCTGGGAGGGGGCAGCTTGAGCACTGTCCCTGCCCCGACTGAGACTGAGCATGGCTTGCTCCACGTTGCCTCGGGCAGCACCAGGCCGCCCTCCAGGGAGCGCCCGACATGGGTCAGGTCCAGAACTGGCACCTGGCTGGCGGTGTACTCACGGCATCTGCTGCACCCCACCTCCCTCCCCTGATGGAGAACACCGGGAGCCCATTACTCACTGCCTTCCGGGGAAGCCGGCTCACCCCAGCCCCTCTGAGTCACAGCGCGAGGGGATGGGGGCTGCGGGTGTGGGACAGTGCGTGTGAGAGCCCCTCGGGGCGTGCCCCAGATTTCCAGGCACCAGCCTTTGCAAGCGCTGTGCCTTCTGGCCGACTGCCCTTCCCTCGCTCGCGCCTCCTCCTTACCTTCTACAGGCAGAGCTGAGAGTCTCCTCTTCTGGTTGCAAATGAGTTAATCAAAGTGGTGGGGAGGGAGAGTCTGCTTTCTCAGGGGAGAGTCATGTGGACCCAGGGGCTGGGCATGGATTGGGCAGAGAGCTGTGCTGGTGGCAGGAAGGGGTACAAACACAGGGCACCAAGACCCCTCTAGCTCCACAGCACTTGCAGAGGCACCTGGACAAACCTGTCTGGTCATCTGACCAACACAGTGACAGGAGGACCTGGGGAGAGCCAGGGTTCAGACGCTAACCCTGGGGATTCACACACGCGGCCTGTTGCTGAGAGCCACCTCTGCTCCGACCAGTGTCACACAGTCTTTCCCCAGACACAATCCTGATTGTCTCCACTGTAGCTCGGGCCTGGGATTTGAACTGGGTCTGGGTGACCCCATGGCCACAGCGGGCTGGCTTGCTGGGGAAGGCACGCAAGCCCTCTGGTGACTCAGAGCCGGAGGCCCGCCCTTTCCCAATGACTCAGCCCGGATGGTTCCCTGGGCCTTTTTCTGGAATCCTGGGCCCCAGGCAGCCTGCCCAGGCAGCCACCTCCTCCGCCACACCCTCCTGGAAGAAGGTAGTAGCTTCAGCTCCTGCCACGGCTGCCTCTGTGGGGTCCCCACTTCTCTGAGGAGGGCATCTCCCTCCAACTGCCTTGGGACTCAGAGAGGCCAGGGAGGTGCTGAGAGGTGGCTGGTGGGGGGGGGGCAGATTCAGGGAGTGACAGAGGGAGAAGCCTAGATTCCATTTTTGGGGTTTCTTTCCAGCCTGCCTCAGCCCACCCTCCTAGCCCTCAGCCCAGCCCAGCCCAGCCCGGCCCAGCCCCACACCCCACACCCCGTTCTCTAACTGGTGTCCCTGTGAAAGTCCCCAGCTCTCAGGACGCTGGAGGGTGGCTTCCCGTGACAGGCCTGTATCTGCTTCCTCAGCTCTGTTGTTGCTGCAGCCCCAGTTTTCCCAGCATCTATATAAATAAAGACCCTCCCGGCTGGAGTGTCTATGGTCGGGCACCATGGGTTCCCTGATCTCTGCTCCCACAGCTCCCTCCTAAAATAGGTCCCATTAGGGTGACCTCTGTGTGGAGGGCTCTTGGGGACCCTGGGCGGGGGGTGCAGAAAGGACACGAGGCCCTGCGTGAACTCAGGTGAGGATATGTATGCAGTGGCTGCCCGCTTGGGCTATGCCCAGTCGGGGTGTGTGCCAACCTCCTGCTGAGAAGCCACTGTGTGCCAGGCTCCGCGCTGGCATCCATATGGCCCAGGCCCTGCTCAGGGTGATGAGACGGTCACACAGGGTGAGATGAAGGAGCCGGTGGGGGACAGCCCGGGCTCACCACCGACCCCACCCCAGAGCGGGTCTTACAATCAGGGGCTGCAGAGCCGGGGATTTAGCTCAGCGGCTCAAGCGCTTGCCTGGTCCTTGCCTGGTAATTGCAAGGTTCTCCATCCCCGGTACCAAAAACAAAACAAAACAACAACAACACACACACACAAAAATCAGGGCTTGCAGAGAGGAAGAGGGAGGAAGGTGCAGGGCCAGGGGACTGATCCCCTGAAAGTATTATAGCTAAGTGAGATTAGAAATTAGTAGGGGTCAGAGAGGCATGGTGGCCCTCAAGGGAGCCAGGACAAGATGAGACGTCAAAACTATGACTAGAGGCCAAGCTAAAGAGAGCCAGGCACAATGGCCAGGCCTGCAGGATAACAGAATAAACAGCAGCTTGAGATAGTACTGTAATCAGCAGCCAGACAGGCATCAAACACCTGGGACCCATACGCCCATCCGGTCCCCGAATGCCTCTGTTCTTTCTCAAATGCCTCTGTTCTGTCTGCTGAGTTACAGATAAGCTAAGGTTACTGCTGATATACGCCGCTACACCTCACTTCCCCATGCTATTGGGTCCACGTTAGCTAAGTGACTACTTGTCACCCTATGGAAGGACAGTATTTGACCCATCGCTCCCCGGGTTGTACTCACC
This sequence comes from Hydrochoerus hydrochaeris, assembly GCA_004027455.1. Lineage (NCBI taxonomy): Eukaryota > Metazoa > Chordata > Mammalia > Rodentia > Hydrochaeridae > Hydrochoerus > Hydrochoerus hydrochaeris. Next base: position 43,032 of record PVLA01010821.1, read on the forward strand.
TTGTGATTTTGCTGTATAAAATGTCCTTAGACAAACAGCCTCAGTGCCACCCGCTTTGGGGACCTCTCCTATTTTTCAAGAACTTCCTTCACTCAGCTTTTGCTGCTCTCAACCTCCTTTGTCCTTGGATCTGTTCGTTGGTATCGGGAGACGTGACCTGGCACATCTGGCACCTATGAGGTTGAGTTCTTTTCCCCACGACGAATCACTGCATGGATTCCCCGGCTTCGCATCTGCTGCCACTCCTGGGAATGTCCCAGGCCCTCCGGCTGCCCAAGGACCGCACAGTTCCAGAAGAGGACGGGCTCAGAACATGGCAGCCCCAGGGGATGCCGGGAGCAGAGAAGGGAGCTTAGTGGCCTGAGGGGTATAAGAAACTCCTGCCTGCACGCTTCTGTCCCAAGGAAGGAGACATTTGATTGGACACCAGAATAGCTCAAAGGACATCCTTCTCATGAGCTGAGGGACAAGCATTCCAGGCAGAGAGCAGGCTGGGAAGAGGCTCAGGTGGAAAAAGCTGATGGGTTCCAGGACCATAGTGAGGTCTCCAGGAGCTGGAGCTGTGGGAAGAGGGAGTGGGCAGCAGCTGGACCTGGGGCAGTTTGTAGTTTGTTCCACTTTGGTGGGAAAGCTTCAGTCTTTTCTTTTCTTTTTCTTTTTGAGACAGGGTCTTGCTGTGCAGTTCAGGCTGGCCTTGAGCTCACTTTATAGCCCAGGCTGGTCTCCAACTTGCAATGATCCTCCTGCCTCAGCCTCCCAAGTACCAGGATTACAGGAATGTTTAAACTTGGGGGAAACCCGTTTGGTTTTTAAGATGATGTCTCAGCCAGATGCAGTGGCCTGGGCCTGTAGTCACAGTTACTTGGGAAGCTGAAGCAACAGGATAGCTTGAGGCCAGGAATTGGGGGGCAGCCTGAGTCAACATATAGAAAGATTCTGTTTTAAAAATCAAGACAACATAGCATAGAGTGGTAGCATATATCTGTAATCTAACCCCAGAACTCTGGGAGGCTGAGGCCAGAGGATCAAAAGTTTGAGCCCAGTCAACCTGGGTAATTTAGTGACTTAGACCCTGTTTAAAAAAAAAAAAAAAAGGCGTGTGTGTGTGTATGCGTGTGTATAGTAGCTGGGTTTAATACACAGTACAGGAAAAAGAATCAAAACAATGATAAAAGCACCCCCAAAACGATCTCCCTGAGGAACACGCACCAGCTCAGAGGTGAGGGTGTGGGGTGGGGCCAGAGGCCAGAGACAAGGCCTGGTTTTTGACATGGGGCCTGCTTGCTGAGCTGGCGTTCCTGTACCCATTTCACAGATGGACGGCTGCATGTCTGGGCTCACTGCTTCCCCACAGGGCGGGTCGCTCAGTACTGTACAGAAGCGCCGGAAGGAAGTGGTGGGCAGTGCAGGACTCCAGGCACTTTCCCTGTGCCTACCCCGTTCTCTCAGGTGTGGCAGCGATTACTCACCGCTGCCTTCTGTGGTGGGAAACAGAGGTCAGGGAAAGAACACGGCCGCTGACCGGGATCCTGACAGCACCCAGGGCCCTGGCACGCACCTCACCGCTGCGGCCCTGCCTCCCTGGCATGCTGCGGGGAGGAGGTGAGCGCGGCGGAGACAGCGGGCGACCGGGGAGGTGATTCTCAGTCCCACGCGTCACCTCGGTGCTGCAGATGCCCCGGAATGGTGCAGACGAGAGGTTCTGGCATCTGTGGTCCCTGCTGCCCATGCCTGGCTCCATGCCCACAGCGGGCAAGCATGCATGTGCAAGTGAGTGTGCCTGTGAGTGCAACTGTACATGTGTAAGCGAGAGGCCCCCAAGATCTCTGCCGCTGCTCCAGGAGTGCCAGGCACCCGGGCACCTGACCCGCTCAGACCAGGGGCCCCTCGAGAGTCTGCCCGACTACCTGGGGACCTCGTGGCTCCTGGGCCTCATTTCTGAGCCCAGCTCAGGCTTCTGGATGAGACAATGATTAACCACGGGAGGTAAAAATATTCAGTGAGCTGGCTGTTGGTGTGGGGGGGAGCACCCAGGCCGCAGATGGGAGGGTGGGTGGTGGGAGGGAGCCCGGACTTCAACCCGGAGGAGGAAGGAGGGCCGGGCCTGGGCTTCATCCCTCCGCTGCCGCCTCCCTATTTGGATTTGGGCCAGTTCCTGGCCCTCGCTTCCTCCTCTGTTAACAGATGGATTTGCACTAGGGCTTCTAAGTTTCTTCTGCATGTAAACAGGTGAAACCCAGATCAAACACAAGCAAATAAATGGCAAATTAAGGGTAGGAAAGGAGACTATGATTTGTAAGTTTAAACCAGTTTCTACACTGCAGGACTTTTCAGAGCCTTTGTTAGTTGAAAACTTTGTTTCCCTTAGTGAGTCATATACCACGCAGTGATATCTAATTCCGGAGGTATGGGGGGGTGAGAATTTGGGGACTCACGTGTCTTTCCGTGCTCCCTCTAGCCCTCCTCTTCAGCAGACAGGGCTGGCAAGTCCAGTGTATGGGATGGTATCCTATGTATCAGAAAGAGAGATAGAGAGATAGAGAGAGAGAGAGAGAGAGAGAGAGAGAGAGAGAGAGAATCAGACCTCATTGTGCTGTGTGACACTAGGGGTGGTGATGGGGGACTTTGGAGACAGCACTTCTGAAACTCACCTGACCTAACCACAGACTGTCTCTTGGACCAGCGTGTGGAGAAACACCCTTGGGAAATGTGGAACCCCGTGCTGTGTCCACGGGGCTTTACCCAAGAAGGAAGGTGGCAGGGGTGTCCTGCAGTACTGCCTCCCCACGCTCCACTGCCCACTCTGGGGTGTCCTGGGCTTGAGGAGACAGTGCCAGAGCTGACAATCTATTTGGGGACTCGGAGGCCTATCAGAATTCAGGGGTCACAGACTGTGCCCGCGCTAGGGGTTCATGGAGCCCACAGCTGATCAGGACCATAGAAGTGTCGGCACTTGGGGGATTTTGGGGAGCCTTTGGAAGGTCTTCTGGGGTCAGAAAACCCCCACTTTATGGTCATTTCCCTGGAGATGGGGCAGATGGGATTGGGGCTCAGTGTGTATGGGTTAGAGTGGCCCTAGGCCCTGTGGGGCGGCAGCTCAGGGTCCCTGCGCATAGCTGTGATACGCGAGACGTATAACACGTGCAGGACGCCAGGCAGCCAGCACCGGGTGCCCCGTCCAGGTCCCGTCCAGCGCGGGCCCGGCGTGCTGCGGGCGTGGGCAGCCTGCGCGCGTGGCCCTGACAAGGTGCGGCGCGGCGCCGCGCGCCGGTCCCATCCCCGCCCCTCGGACGCCGGCAGGTGTGGGCGGGCCATCGGGACCCCGCCGCGCCGCCTGGCCGGGCGGGAGAGCCGGCGGGAAACAGGAAGCGGGGAGGCGCGGCCGGCCGGCCGGAGGGGGGCGGGCGGGCGTGCGGGCGGACCTGCGGGGTGGCCGGCTGGCCGGACGCGACGCCGGGCCGGGGCGGGATGTGGGGCGGCAGCGGGGACGGGGGCGGGGGCGGAGCCGGGGACCCCGAGGGCGCCGCCCCCCTGCGCCCGCGGAGCCGCCGCCCGAGCGCGGAGCCTGGAGCCCGGGGCGGACGCGGCGCGCGGGGTGAGTCCGGCCGGCGGGGAGCGCGCGGAGGGTCTGGGGCGCCCCGCGGGGAGCTCGGCCCGCGCACCCCGCTCCGGACGCCCGCCGACCCCGCCCGCCTGCCTTCACCCGCAGACCCCGCAGACGCGGCCATGCCGGGCCCGGCGGAGGCGGGGGAGGCCGAGGAGGAGGCCGGGGCCGGCTCCGGGTCCGAGGCGGAGGAGGACGCGCTGTGGGAGCGGATCGAGGGTGTCCGGCACCGGCTGACGCGCGCCCTGAACCCGGCCAAGCTCACGCCGTATCTGCGCCAGTGCCGGGTCATCGACGAGCAGGACGAGGAAGAGGTGCTGAGCACCTACCGCTTCCCGTGCCGCGTCAACCGCACCGGTGAGCGGCGAGGACGCGCCTCGGGCGACCCTGCCCGGAGCGCGGCGCGCGTGGAGCAGGAGCCCAGAGCGCGAGGTCACGGCTCTGCCGCCTGGGGCCTCGGTGTCCACGTCGGTGGTGTGGACTACTTGGGGGGCCCCACCATCCTGGAACCCCACCCCGACACCCCGTTCCGGCGGCCGTGCCCACACCGGCGTCGGGGTTTGTCTGCCTTGGGGATCTCACCCACTTCCTGGGCCCACAGTAGAGCAGAGGGTTGGATGTGGTTGCGGCGAGGCTTGGGACCTCCTTGTTAAAGCTGGTGGCCTTGCCCTTTGCTCGTCTGGGTACCCTTTGCCCCCTTCTCGTGGGGTACAGGCTCCTTGGAAAGTCGTTTTTCCCCCAGGGAACAAGACCTGCCTTGGTTTCCACAGTCTCTCCTCTCTCTGACCGTATCTTTCTCCACCGCTACAAAGCACTGAGGGTCTAATGGTGGCGTCCTGGCAAGGACCAGGTGGAGAAGTCTTCTGCTTTGGGCGGTGGAAAGGGGTCCCCTTATGCCAATGAAAACACAGACTGCCTTTGCCGGCCCAGGGTCTGCGTTGGTGGGGTGTGAGGGTATTGGGGAGCTGTCCCAGTACAGGTGTCTTGCAGGGGTCTGGCTCCCTGGCTGTGGCAGACAGGCTCTCTTCCTTGATGTGTCGGGACAGGCCCCTGTGTGTGTCACTGGCTCAAAAATCTGGGGAACGTGGGCCCTGGAGCATAGTGGGGGAGGAAACAGCCAGTGGAGGGGGGGCTCGTGACCCCTGAGTGCACCCCCTCTGCAGGGCGCCTGATGGACATCTTGCGCTGCCGGGGGAAGAGGGGCTACGAGGCCTTCCTGGAGGCCCTGGAGTTCTACTACCCTGAACACTACACCCTGCTCACGGGCCGGGAGCCTGCCCAGCGCTGCTCCATGATCCTTGGTGAGTGGATCTGGATGGGTCCTGAGACTTCGGCCATCCCTCAGAATCCCTTACCCAGTGGCTGTCAGGGAAGGACTCCTGCTCCCCATGGTGAACAAATAGAGAAACAGAGGCACAGACTGAAGCTCTTTGCCCAGGTCCCCAGAGTAGGAGAGAGGAGCTGGGATTGTAATTCAATTAGGCCTCCTCCCTAGTACTATAAGCCAACAAGCACGGGCTTATAGTTTCTTATGCAAAGCATTCAAAGGCTCCCACTGACTTGAGAAGGAAAAGAGAAAAGCTTCCCTCTTCGCTTCAGTTCTGTCCTGCTGGTGGCACTTTGGCAGGTCCGGTTGTTTTTCTGTTCCTGCACACACCCTAGCTTGGCCGTGAGTGTTGCGTGGTAGTTTGCTTCTCGCAGTGACCGGTGTGAGTGGTGTTTCTGCTTTGTTTACGCTCATTTTAAGTGACCAGGTCACATTCATGAGCAAGGGGTGACATAATTTATTCAACCCAGCCTTGTGGATGGACATCTAGGTTATTTCCTGTTTGGTAACGTTGTGATGTAGCATGTGCATCTTTGTACAGTTCTGCTTCTCTGAACTGGGGAGAGTTTCTGAAGCAGACTTTCTCAAAGAGTGTGTATATTTTGTTTTATTGTTGGCTGTCCGAGACAGAGTCTTGCCATATAATTCAGGCTGGCCTTGAACTCATGGCAGTTCTCCTGCCTCAGCTTCCTGAATGCTGAGATTACAGGTGTACACCCTTATGCTGTGTATTTTAAATGTTATATCAGTATACCTCCCAACAGCAGTGTGTGAATGCCTATTGTGCTGTACCCTCAGGAATCCTGGGGATCACTTTTTAAAGGGTAAAAACATTTTAACATGCTTGTCAGGTTGATAGTTAAAAAATAATATTTTTTTCAGGCTTATATTTCACTGAATGATATAGTTCACAGCTTATTCTGTTCTAAACCTTGCACAAATGACTTTTCTGTGCTTCCATATTTTCTTTTTAAAATGAATCCAATAATAGTATCTATTCAGTAATAGTACCTTAAATTGTCATGAATATTAAATACTGCATGTATCTATTACAAAGAATTAAGGCTACAAATGTTAATAGCTACTGCTATTATTACTATTATCGTTGCTGGTGGAGTGGAGCATATTTTTCTGTGTTGGTCATATTATTTTGGGACTTGCTTACTGATAGCTTTTGCCTATATTTTTATTTAGCTGTCTGTCCTTTTAATTCTCGGGAACTCTATATTATGGCTTTGAGTTGTGTGTGGCATTGTCTAGCCCCGCCCCTTTTTGTCTTTTTGAGTCACGGTTTCTCTGTGCAGTTCAGGCTGGCCTTGAGCTCACTTTGTAGCCCAGGCTGGTCTCAAACTTTCTGCAATCCTTCTGCCTCAGCCTCCCAGGGGCTGGGATCACAGATGTGCACCACCACATCCAGCCTCTCCCACTCTTTTGCTTTGCATTTAAACTAGCTCCTATTTCACATTTGGATATAGATTTGTTTACCGTTTCTCTTCGGGTGCCCGGGCTTTGTGCCTCTCCCCGAATTACCCAACTGCATCCCAGAGTTTTCCTCTAGTGGCTCTATGGCTTTTCTGTGCAGCCTGCCCTTCGCCTGGGTTTTATCTGCTCCCCCTGGCTATGCTCTCTCCTGTCCCTGCAGATGAAGAGGGGCCCGAGGGCCTGACCCAGTTCCTGATGACGGAGGTGCGGAGGCTGCGGGACGCTCGGAAGAGCCAGCTGCAGCGGGAGCAGCAGCTGCAGGCGCGGGGCCGGGTGCTGGAGGAGGAGCGGGCAGGGCTGGAGCAGCGGCTGCGGGAGCAGCAGCAGGCCCAGGAGCGCTGCCAGCGGCTGCGGGAGGACTGGGAGGCAGGCAGCCTGGAGTTGCTGCGGCTAAAAGATGAGAACTACATGATTGCCATGCGCCTGGCCCAGCTCAGCGAGGAGAAGAACTCGGCCGTGCTGCGCAGCCGCGACCTGCAGCTGGCGGTGAGCCGCGGAGGGCAGGGGCGGGTGCAGGGCAGGAGGGGTGACCGCCGCGAAGGGTGATGGCTTCCGCCTGCTCCTGACGGGTCCTTTAAGGACTCTGTTCCCACTTCGTTGGGCTATGATTGTGGGTCTCAGCTGGGGGGCGGTTTTGTCCCATTTCCAAAACTGCTCGGAACACTGTTGGTTGTCACGACCATGGGGTTGTAGTGGATGGAGGCCAGGGACGCCCCCAAACACCCTGTAGTGCTCAGGGCTGCCCCTAAGACAGAGGATTACCAAGCCCCAGATGGCAGTAGTGTCAGGGTGGAGAAACTTTGGGTTGTAAGTATTTAGGGAGTTGAGGCATGGAATCAAGTTGGATGTCATAACACATGGTTGGAATCCTAGCTACTCAAGGGGCTGAGGCAGGAGGGTTCTAAGTCCCAGGGCAGCCGGGGCAGGTTAGAGAGTCCCTGTCTCAAGATAAAAAGAAGGGTTTGGGTATGTAGCATCCTTGGGTTCACTCCTCAGTACGGGGTGGGGAGCAAGAAGGAGAAAAAAAAATAAGATGGGATTTCAGGTGCCTGCAGTGCCTGTCCGAGTCAGTGCTCAAAACCTGTGTTGTGCCAGGCGTGGTGGGGTACACGCCTATACTCCCAGAACTTGGGAAGCTGAAACAGGAGGATTGTTAGGAGTTAAGACCAGCCTGGGCTACATAGTGAGCTCCTGCCTCAAACAACAGAACAACAAAACAAAGGAAAACAGAACCAAGTAAAAACCAAAAGAAAAGCTGAGTTGTCATTATCAAGTGCCATCGACAGTGTGCCACACAGGCTACGCGGCATGTCGTCTAGTTGTCACCGAAGCACAGGCCAGGTTCCACCTGTTCTAAATGCAGACACTGGGTCTCAGATTGGTGGTGACTGGCTCAAGGTCGCCAAGCCAGGAAGCGGCACGGCCTGGATGTGAACCGGTCGGCCTAGCCCGGAGCTGGCCTCCTTCCCAGGATTTCCCTGTTTGGCTCAGGGAAATCTCACCTGGTCCTCAGCACACAGGGAGGCTGGGCCCTCTTGGTGGGGAACCTGAGTGCTACTTTCCTGGCTTCTTTCTGGGGCTGCGCGTGGCCACACTGTTTTGACTGCAGGGTGTCATCCCAAGGATTATTACCAAAGATCCATGTCAACGCCGTAACATGGCCGCTAGCCCGCAGCGGGCTCTCTGCTTGAACGCCTGGCGAGCTCACAGTGGGATTCTGGCCTGAGCCTGGGGTTGTGGCTGTAGTGTCGTGGGCAGCGGCCTGGGCCTGTGGACTGTAGTTGGTGCATGTGAGCTAACTGGGGACCAGCGCCTGTGGCCGTGTGCGCCCAGCGGGTTGATGTTTGGGCGAGCAGAGCCCCGATCAGTGTGTTGAGGGCGCTGCCTTGCGTGAGGCTGTAAGTGGCCAGTGTGGAGTTGGGGGATGATGGCAAGGCCATTGTCTGAGGGTGTGCTTGGTGCCAGGCTGTGGGCAGCACTGTGGACCCAGGCCCTGGGCCCAGGTCTGTCCCTGGTGAGCAGCTTGGCATGGGCCAGGGTTCCTTTTCAGTGCCTCAGTTTCTTCATCCTCAAAGCGAGAGGTGACAGATGAGGCTGGCGCAGCAGTTACAAGCACCCCACACTTGCTCTGCTTGCAGACCCCTTCACTCCAGCCACCCCGTGTTGGGGGTCAGCACTGCCATCATCATCTTTCATTCTGGAGCAGCAAGTTGGGGCACAGAAATTGAATTCCCTGCTTTGTTCTCTGCATTGCTGAAAGAGGTGGGGGAGCAAGTAGGGGCCCCCTTGTCCTCATGCAGAGGGGACCTTGCTGTGAGGGTTTCCCAGAAGGAAACTGCAGCTCCGTGGTGGCCACTGGCCAGGGTAGGGCTGGGGAGGCTGTGGTAGTGTGGCTTTGCCTCATCTTCGGGTCAGGAGGGGTTTGGGAGTTGTGGGTGTGGCCGGGTGACTGGGAAATGTCCCATGTGCTCACAGCTGTCTCGGGGCTGCTGGGCTGAGGGTGGGCTCGAGGCAGGAGAAGAGGTGGCCAGAGGGACCCGTGTGTGGCTCCGGTGCATCTAGCTAAGCTAACCTGCTGCCACAGCCACTTTTTGCCAGGTGAGCGGGGAGGGGGAACAGGGAGAGATTCAACTGGTAAGTAATTTGCCCATATATTTGCTTTTGTTTTCGGAGCTTTTCTGCCTCAAAATTTAAAAAGGGCTTTGCAGGTGGGTAATCATAGATCAAGCTGTCTAATTGTACCTGGCTCGGCAGCTTGGGTCCCCTCCCCCCAGGGACAGGTGTATTAGTGGCTTTGATTTAATACCATGTTTTATAAGGTGCAAATTTAACAAGCTGTTATTTCCAAGCAACGTAAACTCAAGGAACAAATGCTGTAATTTTGTGCTGAGTTTGTACACCCAGATTAAATGCATCCGAGTTTCCTGGTGTTTGGTGGAGGCTGCCCAGTGTCCTGTCCTCTGAGCTCCTCGGGAGCCCAGCTGGCCACAGGTCAGCGGGAGGCCGTGGTGTGTGGCTGCGGTTGGCTGTGAAGGGCGTGACCACGCCTGCCCTTGAGAGGAGCTGTCTTTCCCCAGCGGCCCTGTCACAAAGCGCGTTTTGTGAGTGGAAAGGAATGTGGGAGTCATGGATTTCTTTCTGAGTCTTTTCGGAGGAGGAGTGCACAGTTCATTTGTGACATTGCCAGATGCAGTGTTCAGGCTCCTGTGTGTGTGTGTGTGTGTAAGTGTGCACACGTGCACATGCATACATGTGTGCGCGCGTGCATGTGAATGTGTGGTCCCATGTGTAGCTCTGAAGCCCTGGGAACCAGGGCGTCATTTTCCAGGACAGGAAACACAGTCTTTGGGCACCAGATGCTGGCACGACCTCAGGGCATCCCCGGAGATCCCTGTGACCTTTTTCCAACAGTGACTTCATTCTCCAGGCTGCCACCTGTGCCTTGGTTTATCACGGTCCAGACCCTGCAGGAGTCTGGAAAACAACCCTGGCCAAGCAGGCGCGTAAGCCAGCAAACCGGCCACGCATGTCTGTCCTTGCCTGGTGCTTGTCACCCGAGTGCCAGGGCCAGCCTGGGCCAGCCCTGGCTTCACACAGTGGCCTGGTGACTTCTAGGGTCCTGGGGTTTTATTTAAAGCAGCCACATCACGCCTGTGGCAGCTTCGCACCCTGTCTGTCCTCTCACTGTCTTGTTGGGTTCCTGCGGTGGAGTTGGGAGGCAGGTGGAGGGGTGGGAGGATTGATAGGGCCCATTTCACTGATGAGGAAACCGAGGTTCAGAGCGGGTAGGCGGCTTGCTCACGATGGCAGCGCCTAAAAGTGGCAAAATTGGAACCAAAGCTCTGGACTTGCAGGTGTTGGTGGGAAGTGGGGGGCAGTGCCTGATCCTGGAGTAGAGACCAGTAGGGGGGTCTTCAAGGGAGGAGGACCTGGTCCAGTCTGTCCTGAGTGTGTGTGGAGCTGGAGGTGTGTCTTCCCCCTCTGGGTTCAGATGAGATCAAGACATAGCCATGACTTGCCCAGGGCCACCCTGAGTTGAGGCAGCGTTGGGCCCAGGCCCTGGTCCCCCTCTTCTTATGCTGTTCTGGTTCCTCTGTCATACTCCTCCTGGGCCACATGGGCTGGAGTCAGTGTCAGGACCTTGGGGCCCCGTGCAGGCTGTGAGATGGCATCACCCACAAGGTCCTGTGGGAGGGTGACCTTGGCCTTGTTGTCCCCTCTGCCCTGCCCACTGTTTTCATATCTGTCCAGCCCATCCTCTGTTCACAAGTAAGTCCTGGAGGACCCCTCTCAGGCCCCTCTGGGAGTCCAGGAGCTGCCCAGGAGTGAGGGAACTGGACCCACCCCCCACTCAGTGAGTGACCTTGAGGGTCCCTCCCTGGGCTGACCGTGGTCTGGGCCTCAGGTGGATCAGCTCAAGCTCAAGGTCAGCCGGCTGGAGGAGGAGTGTGCGATGCTGCGCAGAGCCCGGGGGCCACTGACTGGGGCTGAGGAGAAGGAGAGGGAGAAGGACAGCGTGGACCTGGTCTCCGAGCTGCGGGCTGAGAACCAGCGGTTGACGGCATCGCTGCAGGAGCTGCAGGAGGGCCTGCAGCAGGTAGAGCGCCAGCCTGTGGGGGGAATGAAGGGACCCCTGTTGCTCATTGGACTCCCCAGGTCTGGCAAGTGGGGGATTCCAGGCAGAGCTAGGCTCTGAGCTCTGAGTGCATCCCGCTGGTTACCCATGGGAGGTTCTGAGTGGAGGCTCCTTACCCACTGCTCCTCCTGTGGGTTTAACCTGGGGTCTGCAAGCCTCCTGGAGGCCCCTGAACCCCCAAACCACATGCCTGATCCTGTGTGTGGGCATTTTCCTGGAAAGAGGGCCTTCTAGCTTGCTCGGGTTTGTAGAGGCGTCTCCTCCAAGGAGGTTCAGGCTGCTGAGGTCTGGGTGGCCCAGAGCTGGCCTGGTGGCTGGTGGCAGGTCTGTAGCAGTGTGGCCTTGCCTTGGCCTGGTTCCACTTAGGAAGTGCATATTTCATGGGGTTGGGGCCACCCAGATCTAATTCCTTGGGGATCCTCAGAGGAGTGAGAAGTCTTCACATGCTGTCTTAGGTGCTGGGTAGGGGCCATAGCAAGAGAGTGGTCCAGGTTTTTGTTTGGGACTAAGGTCACTGCTGAATTTACCTCTTTTGTATCCCAGATGTTTTTGGGGGCCACGCCCACTCTCCAAGGAGGAAACTGAGGTCAGGAGAGGTCAAAGTTCTAGGCCAAGTTGGCAGAGCTCATACGTGGGGTCCGAGACCTGAGGGTTGGGGTCTCCCTTCCTGCCTGTGCCCAACATGGGGCCTGAGCCAAGTGCTGAGGTGACTGTGAACTCTGACCCGCAGGAGGCGAGCCGGCCGGGGGCCCCAGGCTCCGAGCGTATCCTTCTGGACATTCTGGAGCATGACTGGCGGGAGGCGCAGGACAGCAGGCAGGAGCTGTGCCAGAAGCTGCACGATGTGCAGGGGGAGCTGCAGTGGGCCGAGGAGCTGCGGGACAAGGTAGCGCCCAGCACCCCACCTCCCCTGCCGCCCGCTTTGGCGCCAGCGTCCCTCTCACGGGGGAGAAAGTGTTAGGCCTCACGCGTCCCTTTCAGCAGGCTGCCCAGCATCTCTGCAGGCATTGTGCTGAGATCTGTGCACCCATTTGTCCTCAGATACCGACAGGCCCTGCTAGGCCCTTGAGAGTTATCAGTGGACAGAGCAGTGCTTCTGCTCCTGCGGGGCTGCCTCTAGCGGGAGACTGGCGCTGGGTACCCACGGGACCCTATGGGAGTTATTTCAGGCAGCAGAAGACAGTGCTGTGCATGGAGCTGAGATGGGGAAGGGGCTGCAGGTCCCAGATTCAGCAGGGCCACCAAGGCTGGCCATGGCTGGGGGGACATCATGGCGCTGTTCTGCAGCTTGCAGGATAGGCAGTGAGATGAGGCGGTGGCCTGGACCATCCTGAAGGGGAGGTGCATGCTTGTGGCTGGGGCTCAGGCCCCTCTCTGGGGATTGCTGGGCACGAGCTGGCTGGCTTCCTTCGTGCTGGTCTGTGGTCTGAGTGTGCCGCCCTCCCCACCTCGCAGTACCTGCAGGAGATGGAGGACCTGCGTCTTAAGCACCGTACGCTGCAGAAAGACTGTGACCTGTATAAGCACCGCATGGCCACCGTCCTGGCCCAGCTGGAGGAGATCGAGAAAGAGCGGGACCAGGTGAGCCCAGCCTGCTGTGCCCTGGCCCCTGGATCTAGTCAGGGGCAAGAGGAGGAGGGGTGGGTATACAGAAAGAGACTTCTGCACTACACTGCCTGGTTTAGGATGGGCAGCAGGGCAGGGCCACAGGGACAAGTGTTTTTGGATGCACTTGAACAAACCCAGAACTTGCTAGAATATCAAACCTGGGCCTCAGGCACCAGCTAGTCTAGTCTGATATGGGCCTCAAAGCACACCCCCCCCTGCTCCTCAAATGTCATCATTGCACAGGACCAAGAGAGGGCCAGGGACTTGGCCAAGGTCACACAGCCAGCAGCACTGGAGCCAGGTCTCCAGGCTCCTTGTGAATCAGACACTGGTCCTGAGATGCCAGCCTTGTGCCCCGGGCCCACGCCTTACCCACACTCCCCTGACAGTTATAGAAGCCAGGTCTGGCGTCCTTCATTTTCGAATCTCTCATTCTCTCTGTATCAGGGACAAGGCCAACATAGAGGAGGCGCCTGCAAATATTTGCTGATGAAGAAATTCTCAAAAGCGTTGGCTCTGGTCTCTGGGGATTGTAGCCTTTGCCTCTGACCGAGGCTGTGGGAGTGGGCTGTGGTGTGGGCTGTGGTGCCCGGGCCGGTTGCTCTATGCCCTGCCTGCCTAGTGCAAGGGGGAGGACGGAAGGGTTTGTCCCTACCCACACTGAGTCCTGTGAGAGGCGTCGAAGGTTGCACTTTAGGATGGGCTTCATTCTCGGGGCAGGGGCTGGAGGGTGCGGATTTGGGGGTTCATCTTTGGATTTTCTAACTCTGATGGTTGGGGCAAGGCCCAGGAATGCGCATGTCACCAGGCCACTTCCATTCCCTCCTTGTAGAGCAAAGTACTTAGGCTGCAAAGGGCTGGGTTTAACCTCTGTGGCTGCACTGACTGGGTGCTCTGAACCAAGCCCCGGGAGCACAGTAGGTCTCCTGCTTGTTCTTGGTGAAACAGTAAGAACCTGACTCTGCCGCTGGACTGGCTGGTTGGAGGCCGGCTCTACCCTGCTGGTACGGTTTACCCAGCTGCAAAAGGAGAGAATGATGGTCCTGTCTCTAGCTTAGTCTGTTACCGTGAAGATGCAAAGAGCTGATACTCAGTGCGGGGCCTGACACACAGGAAGGGCTTGGTAGATGGTGGCTGCTACTCGGATGCCAGGACAGCGGGGCCTGAGCAGCTCCTTCAGCTGCCGCCTCCCCCTGCTCCCTCCAGGCCATCCAGAGCCGTGACCGCATCCAGCTGCAGTACTCACAGAGCCTCATCGAGAAGGATCAGTACCGCAAGCAGGTGCGGGGGCTGGAGGCTGAGCGGGACGAGCTGCTGACCACGCTCACCACCCTGGAGGGCACTAAAGCGCTGCTGGAGGCCCAGCTGCAGCGGAGCCAGGGGGGCTCCTGCCTCAAGGTGAGTAGGGTCAGGCATTTCATGGCCTGGGGTTCCAGCAGGAGCTGGCTGTGGATTTGTGAGCAGGGTGGGGACATGTTCGTTTCTGAGTTTCTGGGATTGCACAGACACTGAGGATTGTTTGAAGCCTGTTTCTGCACATACTTAGGCAAGTATGTTGGGAGTTTTTGTTTTGTTTTGTTTTTGGTATCGGGAATCGAACTCATGACCTTGTGCTTGCCAGGCAGGTGCTGTGTGGCTGAGCTCTATCCCTGCTGGCAAGTGTGTTGGAATGCAAAACATAGACCTTGGAGGTCAGCTAGTCTAGTTTGGTATGGGCCTAACAGTCCCTCAGTGATCAGCTAACCTAATTGTCTTCTCTTAGTCAGTTAAGAAATGAAACAGTTGGTACATACAGGTTACAGGAGGAGAGGTTTACTTTGGCTCATGGTTTCTGAGGTTTCAGTCCATGGGTAGCTGCCAAAGCAGAAAAAGGAATGGTGGAGAAGAGCTGCTCACCTCCTAGGAGCCAGGAAGCAGAGAGACGGGGAAGAGCCAAAGGGGCTGGGGCCAAGTACTAGATATAGTCCCCCAAATCACACCCCCTCCCCGACCTAGTGCTGTGTTTTGCTGCTCTCCCGTGTGTCTCTTAAGCCTTATCATGTTAATAGTCAGGAGTAACTACCACAGTCCTCATCTTTCAGGACCCAGAGGGGTTAGGGGCTTGCCTGTGGTCGCAGCCAGGTCCCAGACCATTTGTCAGTCAGACGTTGGTCGTTGGGCTGCAGCCAGCTCTGCTTTTTCCTGTCCTGAATTAATTACCTGTGAACCTGGGCCTGGCCTGGCAGTGATGCACTTGGCTTGGAAGAATACAAGGAGGAGGCAAGAAACTGTGACCTCTCACGTGTTAGAAACTCCTGTGGTTCTTTTGGTCTTAGGAAAAGACAGGTCCTTTGTCCTGCCCAAGAGGACACGCAAGTTGGATGCCTCCTTCCCTTTAGTTTGATTCTTTGAGTCTTAGCGATTTCATTCTGAATGCGTCACAGTCCTGCCCCAGGGCCTTTGTATGTGTCGTCCATCTCCCTAGACTGTGCGCTCCAGCTGTACCTACTTCACACCTAAGCGTCCTGGAGTCCTCAGTTCAGAGCCTGATTTCTCGGGAAAACATGCTAGGCCCGGGGCTGGGTGGGGCTTTTGAGAGCTCACTGTGCCCCAGGAACCTTCCTTCTGCTGTCATTGTCCTTGGGGAGCTCGCGCTCCTCTGCTGGTTTGCTGTCTGTCTCGCTGAAACTCTGAGCTCTGCAAGGACTAGAACCTGGCTTGCTGTGTCCCGGCGGTGCCCTGTGCCCGCCGCATGGCCCGCCCGGGCTCAGCCTTACTCCCTCCGCTTCCAGGCCTGTACCTCCTCCCATTCCCTGTGCTCCAACTTCAGCAGCACCTGGAGTCTCAGCGATTTCCCCTCCCCGCCGGGAGGCCCAGAAGCAGCCGGGGACGTGGCCGTGGCCGTCGCGGGGGGTTCTGAGCCTCACACCTCGGTAAGAAGCCCACCTGCCCCAGGTATGGGGGTGCCCACAACGTTCCTATAACTGCCAGCATGCGGAGTGTGCCCCAGTTCGCCGAGGGTTCCATCTCCCAGGGAGGTCAGGACTTTTTTTTTTGGTACCAGGGATCGACCGCTTATGCCACTGAGCTAAATCCCCAGCCCCTCCAGGACGTTCTTTATGTCCCCCGGGGCCCCTTGGGCAGCAGGAGAGCGCACAGAGCCTAGTCCTCTGCTCTGGGCTGGGCTGGTGCTGGGCCGGGGAGGTGGTACAGGCCTGTCCCCGCCTTGCAGGAGGAGGCAACTGACAGCGAGAAGGAGATCAACCGTCTGTCCATCCTGCCCTTTCCCCCCAGCGCCGGTTCTATCCTCCGCCGGCAGCGTGAGGAGGACCCCGAGCCCCCTAAGAGGTGAGCAGGCTGGAGAGAGCGTGGCTGACCCGGGAGCTTGCCGGGAGGCTGGGCCTCCTGCCCGGGTCAGGTCCACACGCACGGTCATCTCTTTGGCCCAGGCCCATGGGGAAGCCTGATGGCCCAGGACCAGGGGACAGGGAGAATGTTTCCAGGGGTCAGGGACCTGGGGCGAGAAGAAGGAATTCAGGCCCCAGGCTCAGGTATCAGTTGAGACGGGCCAGGAAAGCCAGGCCACCTCCGCTGGTGGTGAGGCTGAGGGTTTTGTGTCTCTGGGCCACCAAGGGTAGGTAGCAACGGGGCGAGTGAGGGGTGAGAAGCTGGGGAGGGGCGGGGGCTTCCAGAAGGAGCTGGCCCAGAAGGGCGGGCAGCCACGGCACGACGTGTGGCAGAGACCAGACGGTTTTCTTGCCTTGTGATTTTAGGGGAGCTGGGTGGCAGCG
>PVLA01010822.1:0-24499 GCA_004027455.1 Hydrochoerus hydrochaeris
GAGGGTGAGGGTGAGGGTGAGGATGAGGGGGAGGGGTAGGACTAGGACTAGGACTAGGAAAAACACTAGCCTAATAATTTGAACTAGGAAATATTCCTTCCTTTTCCTTTGTTTGGAAAAGACTGTGTAGGATTTTTATTATTTCATCTTTAAGCAGTTGACAGCATTCTCTAAACTGTCTTGGCATAGACTATTGCTTTTTGAAAGGCTGTAAATTATGAATTCAATTTCCTTATAGTCATTTAATTGACTTATTTAGTCTTGGTGGTTTGTATTTTTTGAAGCATTGTTGAAATTCATTGGAGTTATTGAAATTTTGTGCATATAGTTATTTATAATGTTCCTTTAATTCTCTTCAGGTTTGGCAGTAAAAATGCCCTGTTTTATTCTAGATGTTAATAATTTGTTTTTTTTCTATGTCAGCCTTGCTAATGATTTATCTGTTGAATCGATATTTTCAAAGAACTAGGTTTTTGTTTCATTTATTTTTTTCTACTGCTTTTTTCAGGTTTATTGATTTCTGGCATTGTTATTATTTTTATCTTTTTTTTTTTTTACAAGATACTATATTTGACAGGATATATTCTCTTTTCTTAAATTCTGAATGATGATTAAAATCATGCCACATTTTAAATCACATCTTATTCATACCATATGTTTCTTGCACAGTTTTTTCTTACAGAGTTTCTTTTTAGGGCTATGGTAGGCTAAAGAATAATATGCTTTCTCATAGCATATTTTTAAATTATACTATGTACTTTCTGAGACATTGCTTCTGCAGCTCGCCCCTACTTCCTGCTCGAATCTGGACTGAGGGTTCTCTGGAACTGCACTAAATACAGCTTCTTTCCATGATCAGCACTTGTTCTAGCTTCCTAGATTCTATATCATCTATCTGGTTTACCCTCTTGTGTTACTGAGTCCATCATTAGCTTACTAAAATAGGATTGGTAGAAACTTTAGTTACTGCATGACTCAAGACATCTTTCCTATGTCTTTACATCTGAATGAGTAGTTAATGGTTGGTCATACTTTATGCTAAAAACAATTTCCTCACAATTTGAATATTGCACTGCTTTCTTTTGTCTCTAGAGACAGAGATGGGAAGTCTGATTAAAGCTTCAGAGGGAAGCCATTTGCCTATTTCCTGCAAAGTATTCAAGATATATTCTTAATACATTCTTTTTTTTTGAGGCAGGGTCTTGCTATGCAGTCCAGGCTGGCCTTGAGCTCACTTTGTAGCCCAGGCTGGTCTCGAACTTGCAATGATCCTCCTGCCTCAGCCTCCCGAGTGCTGGGATTACAGGTGTGAGCCACCACGCCTGGCTCTTTTATTAGATTCTTAAATTTTCTGAGAATGTTACTGTAATAGTGCAATGATGATTTAGAAATGAAAGCCAATCAATCGAGAGTGAAGGAGTTTTATTGCCAAGCCTGGCGACACAGTCTCTGTTGATTGATCTCGAGACTGCGCGCCTAAAAACTAAGGGTGATTACCTTTATAGTGGGTATGGGGAGGCCGAGACTAGCAATGATTGGTGAATTCGGGGTGGTAAGAACACGGGGAGAAAGTTGGTTGGTTATTGAGGGTGGCAAGTGAAGCTTCATTTCGGGGAAAAGGAAACTGAAGTAGGAAACAGAAACTTAATTTTAAAATGGCGCATACGGAACAAGATGGCGGCACATTTGGTTAGTCAATGGTCTGAGCATTACATTCCCCTCTGATGTTGTGACTTGAGCCAAATCCTTGGCTCATTTAGCGAGGGAGGACCTCATATTGAGTCCTCAGGACCAGTAGCAGAGTACTCCGTATCTGCTCAGTGATGAAGATGCGTAAGCGATTTATGATACAGGGTCCTATAGTGGCAACTAAAAGGAGCATACACAAAGGCCCTAACAAGGGAAGGAGGTAGGGAGAATGCCATTACAAGCACTCCAAAAAGGGTTATCATATAATTGTTTCTTTCTTTTGACTAGGTCATCTTGTAAATTTTTAATCTTATCTCTAACAATACCAGATTTGTTCGCATAGAAACAGCATCTCTCTTGTAACACTAAACAAATGCCTCCTTGGTCTTCAGTAAGTAAGTCAAGGCCTCTCCTGTTCTGTAGAACTACTTTAGCTAAAGAATCTATTTGGTCCTGGACATCCTGGATGGTGCTAGACAGAGCTTGAATATCGTCTATCAACTGATTTGACAACTTCACATATGAGTGGATAGATATGCCTAATCCAGTTGAGCTGGCTAGCGTGCCTGTGAGTCCCAGTCCAACTACTAGAGGAATTAATGTGATGCCTCTCTTTAGTTGACTCGAGATAAAGTTGAGGCTGGGGACTGGGACTGGTTCATTACTGGGTATTATGTCTATGTCTGGTAGTAGTACAGCTGATGCACAAACCCCTGACCAGTTAGCTGGTAGGGTGGTGTAAGCCAAATTTCCCCCACAGACAAATACCTTTCCTTCGCCCAAGCAAGGGTGTGGAAACTGGTTCCAGTTTGTGACTGTGCTACCTGGGCTTTTATAATAAGAGAATGTCCCTACCTCCACTGAAGTCTTAGAATTATAGGGCACTCCCTGGATGCATGTTACCCCTTTTTTAAAATGGACAGGCTGTATTTTAAGGGGAATATTTAATTTACAACTGGTATCAGCATTTTGTGCTACTGTTAGGTTTGCGGGTAGGGCAAGGGGTCTGTGGGTTCCCTGGGCTAGACATAAATTTTATTTTAGGCTTGTTGGTACACATCCAACTCTGAGAAGACCCCGTTATTCCCTTTTGGATTTGGAGGTAGGTCATTTTGTTTTCACAGTCTACACTCTGGGTATATGAGCCACTGAACTGACCCGAGACAAAGGTGCCCCTTTTGCAGTCACAAGCGTTTCCATAAGCTACCCTTAGGGCCGCCCTAAGGTCACCCGGTGGCCCAAAACCTCCCCATGCTTGCAACAACAGGTCTAAGGAAACAACCACAACTAGAGGATTCATTGTAGGAGGGTTTAAGCATTACTCTTGGTTAATTTTATCTTTAGGGGGTTACTAGTCTGTTGCACAGTCTATTTATCTCAGGATTTTTCTCCTGTGGCGTCTAACTATTTTACGTGAGAGTGGTGGATCTAGGCAGTCTTTTCAGCTACCTTAACCGCTGTTGGCGTGCTGAGTACCACAGTGAAAGGTCCTTCCCAGCGGGGTTCAAGGGACTTTCGATGGTGTCGTCAAATCAGAACCAACACCCCAGGATCGATGGACGGGTGGAGATGAGTCTCCTCAGAAGGGGTTGGGTGCTCCTGTCTGAACAGCTGATGGATGGAAGTCAATATGGGTTGAAGTGTCTGCAGGGACTTAATAAGATCTTGGTTAGTGAGTTCAGCTAACTTGTTTTTTGAGAGCCTAGGGATTAAAGGAGGGGGATGACCGTAAAGGGCTTTGAAGGGGGTTATACCAGTAATATAGGGGGTACAGTGAGCTCTTAAGAGGGCAAAGGGAAGGAGGCTAACCCAATTATGGCCAGTTTGCAGAATCAACTTAGCAAGTGTTTTCTTTACGGTCTGGTTTATTCTGGGCAAGCTTTTGGGTAACTTGAGCTATGAAAGCCAGGCCATTGTCGGACCCCATAGATGAGGGCAAGCCACATCGAGGGATTATTTTATATAGGAGCCTTTTGACTACCACTAAAGCTGACTCGGATTTGGTAGGGTATGCCTCTACCCAGCCAGTTAAGGTATCAACTAACACCAGTAAGTATCGATGTCCCTGGAGGCCAGGCTTTTTCATCTCAGTGAAGTCAATTTCCCAATGTTTTCCTGGAGTAGTCCCCTTGTATCTGATAGTTTCCATGTTTTGTTGCTTATAGACCAGTTCCAGTAAGGTCTGAGGGGTCAGCAATAAAGCCGCTGCATCCTCAGTGGTCCCCTCTGATGTAGTGGCTATTTCTCAAGCTGTGCGGTCAGCCAAATTGTTTCCTCATATGATCGGATCATCCCCTTTTTGGTGGGCCTTGCAATGGATGATAGCCACTTGTTGTGGTAGCCAAATGGCTGCCAAAAGGTCCAGGATCTGGGGAGCATTTTTGATCTTTGATCCTGCTGAGGTTAGGAGACCCCTTTCCTGATATATGGCCCCGTGGACATGGACAGTGGCAAAGGCATACCTGCTATCTGTATAGATGTTTGCCTTTTTCCCGGTTGCTGTCTTTAGGGCTTCAGTTAAGGCAATGAGTTCTGCCCGCTGGGCTGAGGTCCCAGGATCTAACCTTTTGGCCCAAAGTACCTTAGTCTCAGTGGTCACTGCTGCCCCCGCCACTCGCTTACCTTCCCAGATGAAACTACTTATGTCAGTAAAGTAGTTCGGAGCATCGCTCAAAGGAAGGTCAGACAGATCAGCTCGAAGATTTTGTTGTCCCTCAACGAGATCAGTGCATTGATGGAGGGGAACTGTAGAGTCATCGTCGTGCATAAGAGTGGCAGGATTTAAGGCTGAGGATGTTTTGAACTCTACTGAGTCTGGATCTAGGAGCAGGGCTTGGTAATGTAGGATCCTGGCATTGGATAGCCACTTTTCAGGCGGGGTCTTGATAAGAGTCTCGAGGCAGTGAGAGGTTACTATGGTGAGCCTTTGTCTAAACGTGAGCTTTTTGGCTTCTTTTAAGAGTAAGGTCACTTCTGCCAGAATTCTGAGACAAGGTGACCATCCTCCGGCTACAGGATCAAGTTTCTTTGAGAGGTAAGCTATAGGTCATTGCCAGGGTCCTAGTTCTTGTGTTAAGACCCCTTTGGCAACACCTTGTTGCTCACTAACATATAAGGTGAAGGGTTTGGTCACGTTTGGGAGTCCCAAGGCTGGAGCCTGGGTTAAGGCTCGCTTAAGTTGGCAGAAGGCCTCATCACTATCATTAGTCCATTCCAGGGCTCTTTGGGTATCTTCCTTCAGGGAATCATACAGGGGTTTAGCCATCTCTGTGAAGTCTAAGATCCAGAGTCTACAGTATCCCACTGCTCCCAAGAACTCACGTACCTGTTTTTTAGTCCTTGGAGTGGGGATTTGCAATATGGCCTGGACTCTCTGGTCAGATAGGGCCCTTTTGCCTTCATGTAACTTATAGCCCAAATAGGTTAGTGTACTCTGGCATAAATGTGCCTTTTTAGCTGAGACTCTGTATCCCAGCTGACCCAAAGTCATCAGCAGCTACTCGGTGGCCTTTAAGCACAGTTCATAAGTGGGGGAGGCTATCAGCAGATCATCCACATACTGTAAGAGTGTGACCTCTGGGTGGCACTTCCTGAATCCCAGCAGGTCCCTAGCTAGTGCTTCATCAAAGAGGGTGGGGGCATTCTTGAACCCTTGTGGCAATCGAGTCCATGTTAACTGTTCAGTGACCCCTGAATCAGGATCTGTCCATTCAAAAGCAAAGACAGGTTGACTTACTGGAGCAATCGGCAAGGTAAAGAAGGCGTCTTTGAGATCCAGCACTGAACACCAGGTTCAGTCTGGATTAAGTAGGCTCAGCAAGGTGTAGGGGTTAGGAACAGTAGGATATAAGGTCACCACTCCCCTGTTGACTTCCCGTAGATCTTGTACTGGGTGATAGTCTTGTGTGCCTGGTTTCTGTACTGGAAGCAAGGGTGTATTCTAGGGAGAAACACAAGGAATTAAGATGCCATTTTCCTTTAGTCTCTGAATGTGAGTCTTACTTCCTTTTTGGGTGGGGAGGCTGATGGGGTATTGTCGCAGTCTGACAGGTGTAGCCTGTGGCAACAGTTCTATAACCAGAGGTACCTGGTTTACAGCCAACCAAGGAGGATTATTTTCGGCCCAGACCTCGGGAACAGCTTTTTGCCATTGAGCTAGCAACTCATTATTGATTGAGACTGGGTCTTTGTCTTCTATTAAGAGATGTCCTTCGCTCTCTGGGTAGAGGGTCATTACCTGAACAGCCTTTCCTATGTGTGGTTCTGTGCCCAATTTTTTGGGCATTCAGGGACCCACAGAAATTCATGGTGAGTCACTTTATAACCTGGGTGGGCCAAATTAGCAACCATTTTTTCTGCCAATTGCCTTACCTCAGTTACTCTTGACAAATTAGTAGGCTTTTTTTTGCAGCCACTCGAATTGCATCTAGAAGCCTTTGGTGATATTGTTTTAAAACCTCCTTACCTCTGTCTGCGTTTGGGTCCCAATTAAACAAACATAAAGCCTCCACGTTGCACTGGTACCTCTCGCAGGGGGCAGAGGGAAACAGCTTCAGAAGGGCCTCTCGGTTGGGGTTCTGCTGGTGGGGGCGGCCGCGTGTGCGGATCGGACTGGGTGGAGGGGAGGAGGAAGTGGAAGGTCACTGCTGGCCATTCCTGTGTGACAAAAATCATTAATCTCCCTTTATATACATTTTCCCCATAGCCAGCGGCACGTCTTTTGAACTCCTTCAAATGGTCAAGGACTAGGGCTAAGGGGGTGGTGGCTCTTTGGTGCCAGTCTGCCCCATGATTTTCCTAAAGGCAAAGGTTAAGGAACAGAGACTTAACGACAACTGACAAATAACAGCAGGCAACAGATACAACAGACACAAACGATAGACTGCAGTCAAAAGAAAAACTCACTCAACTGCAAGTTTTTTGGTTACAAGATTTAGTTCAACCAGAGGGCTCAAAAACAAAGGGAGCAGGTCAGGGCGGCGAGGCAGAACACAAATACAAAGCAAAGTGGGCTGTCAGCCCAAACCGATTGTTCTGGCCTTATGCCCCCGATCCAACTCCCAAATCAAGGGCGTCCCCTCTCCAAATAGAACCTAGGTATGGCATGCCATCAAAACTCTCCGGAAGAGACAGATTTACTTACTATTGAAGGGGTCCAGATGATCAAAATAGTCCAATTTGGGTCGGTGGGGGCTAAGCCTCCATCCCGGATGAGCCCCCAAATGTAATGGTGCAATGATGATTTAGAAATGAAAGCCAATCAATCGAGAGTGAAGGAGTTTTATTGCCAAGCCTGGCGATGCAGTCTCTGTTGATTGATCTCGAGACTGCGCGCCTAACAACTAAGGGTGGTTATTATAGTGGGAATGGGGAGGGCAAGATTAGCAATGATTAGTGAATTTGGGGTGGTAAGAACACGGGGAGAAAGTTGGTTGGCTATTGAGGGTGGCAAGCGAAGCGTCAGTTCGGGGAAAAGGAAACTTATCTTATGAAACAGAAACTTAAGTAGGAAACAGAAACTTAATTTTAAAATGGCGCATACAGAACAAGATGGTGGCACATTTGGTTAGTCAATGGTCTGAGCATTACAGTTACCTTGTCTTATCCTTTAAAAAAAGGAGAAAAAAAGAAAATTTTTAACACTTGACAACCATTTGGGCCTTTCCAATTTGAAGACTTAGAAAATTCTTTCATTATTAGTTTTGATCATTTTTCCCTCCATTAGGAGTGGCTGAAGGTTGGGTAGGGGCATAAGGAAAAAAAGTTATATTATTTTCCCCTCCACTACAAACTCTTGTAATTTGGATGTTGGATATTATTGCTTTGTCTCATTTGCATCTATATTTTGTCATATTTCCTTCTACTTTTTAAAAAGCTTTTAAAATTTATTTTAAAGAGGATAAAACAGAATAAAACCAATAAAAACAAACCAGGGTAAGAGATACAGGCCTAAAAACATTATAAAATCAACAATAGTTACCATAATGCCTTTTGATGTCTTCAAAATAGTTGCAGATAACTTTGGGCATAGTAAAAATCAAACAGAACAGAGTGGAATAGAAACAACAAAAACAAAATAATGAATGCAAGAAAGGACTTCAAATCGAGCCTATACAGATCCAAAATTACTACCATAATATATTGTTACCTTTGAAATAGCTGCTCCTGCCATTGGATCTGACATAAACAAAACAAAAGAGAGTAAAACCCAACCCAACAAAACAATGAAAACAATATAGGACCTCAAAACCAGACCATAGGGAATCAACAGTGGCTGCATCCCTCAGAAGGAGATGCCCCCAGATGCCACACTGCATCTGTGACCCTCTGAACCTGTGACCAGACCACGGGCCCTAGACCTGCAATGCTAGTGCTGTGGTGCTTTGCATTTCACCTCGGTAGCCATCCTCACAGCCCATGTTTCTCCGGATCAGCCGGTAGCAGCGAAGTGTGGCGGTGGGGAGGGATATGCTGCTTCTTGTCTGCCAGCCTGTGCACCAGAAGGGGCTGGGGTCTGGCTGCTCCAGACCAGCAGGGGTGCACGCAGGGCACTGGTTCCCAGCCTGGGTTTGCTGGCTGATGTGTCCTTTGCTTTCTCTACCCGAGGTCCGGGAATGGCATTGAGGTGTGGGCAGAGGCTGGGGTCTGCAGGAGTGAGCTCATGGCGAAGCTTGCCAGACTCTACTTTTATCTTTTGAGACACTGTCTCACTATGTAGCCCAGGCTGGCGTGAGGTCACAGTGATCCTCTTGCCCCAGCCTGTCAAGTGCTGGGATTACAGCCATGCACCTCCATGCCTGGCTTGCTCTTACATGCATTATTTCCTTTTTTCTCATTGTGTTGTTCTTTTTTTTAATTTCTCAAGGTGGGAGCTTAGATGATGATGATGATGATTATTATTGTTATTGTTATTATTATGTACCAGGGATTGAACTCACAACCTTGCGCTTGCCAGGTGGTGCCATGCTGCTGAGCTACATCCCTGGCCAGGAGCTTATGTTATTGACGTAGACCTGTCTCCTTAATATGAACCAGTAGTGTTTTAATTCTAAGAATTTCTTTAGCTGCATCTGCAAATTTTAATATGTTGTATTTTAATTAGTTCAGTTCAAAAGTTTCTAATTTCTCTTGAGACTTTTTTTTTAAGTTTTTAAAGTTTTATTCGATAATAAAGGATCACATGCCTTGCACTTTGCAACTATAAACAAGCCTGGCTGGTTGCAGTGATGATTTAATAATGGGAAGAAGATAAGTAACTTTTCAACATGCTCCTCCTACATGTAGATACAGTTCAGAATTTTACAACATGATCTGTTCCTTGTTTTAATAATAAGTTTACAATTCACTAAGGAGCGTTATACTGGGGAGATTTGCCAGAAACTTTTTTTTAAAGCCATGGATTATTTATAAATGCATCATTTGACAGGAAGGGAAAAGAAAAACCATGATGAAAAAAGAAAGAAAAATAGAAACAAAGGTTTTGTAAATAAGGAGGAAAAGAGGGGTTGAAGGAAGAGGAGGGAAATGGAAAAAAAAAGAATTGAGTTATGTCATGTACAGGTACAAACTCCCTATGATGAATGGGGTCATTTTGTATACATAAATGTACAATAAACTCAAAGTTGAATAGTTAAAAAAATGGATCATTTCATTTTTAAGTGTTGGGGATTTAAAATTCTTTCTGTTTTTGATTCTGAGCTTATTTCATGATTATCTGATGACATACTTTGTGTAATTTCAGTTTGTTTCAATTTGCTAAGGTTTGTTTTATAATCTGTGGTTGATTCAACTTGGTGAAAGTTACACGCGCACATGAAAATGATGTGTCTTCTGCTGCTGTTGGGTGGAGTATTGCACTAGATCAAGTGGGTCCAGCTGTTGATGGTACTGTACAGTTCTGTATTTTAGGGTTGAAGTTGTTAATCATGATGGTTGGTTTGTAGCTGAGTTAATGGTAATGAAGGGACCTAGTTGGGGCTCCCAGACAGGCTCAGCACGAGGGTCACCAGACAGAGCATTGGTTAAAGTTTGGAACTTTCAGCCTCCTCCACTGGTCTGGGGGTTGCTGGCTAGAGATAAATTTATATGGGAGTTCTCAAACTTTGAAATGTCATGTTCAGGGTGCTGAGGATGCCCATGTGCTAGGTGGGTGGTGCACCCGAACTCCACAGGACAGAAGCGTCTCGGGGGGGGGGCTTGTGTGCCTCACTTTGCACCTTTTCATCTGTATGATACTCATTAAAATAAAGTGATCAATGCAAGCAAATGTTTCTGGGTTTCATGTGCTGTTTCAGGAAGTTGCTGAACCCAAGGCAGGGTTGTGGGATCTCCTGATTTACACCCATTTGGCCAGATGTGTGAATAGCCTGCATGTGCAATGGGCACCTGAACTAGGGCAATCGTGTGCCACTGAACCCTTAGCTTGTTGGATTTGCTGTCTATGTAAACAGCATCAGAATTGAACTAAATTATGGGGTACCCAACTGGTGTTTGCAGGGAATTGGTTTTTGGTGTTAGAAAATACCCTAGTTATGATATTAGCACACACACAAAAATTAAATCAGTGGAACAGACTAAAAATGCAGAAATACAAATATAAAGAAGAACTTAATATATAATGAAAGTCTTACTTAAATTTTTTGGGAGAAAATATTAACCATAACCTATTTTATAAACCAGTTATTTATTTGAAATAAAACAAAGACAAATTGATAAACTCTTCTTGGGTCAGTATGGCAGTACAGGGTCAGAGGTACAGCTCAGCAGCACAAGCTTGCTTGGCAAGCATGAGGTCGTGGGTTCAATCCCCAGTATTCCCCCAAAGGCAGTATGTTTATTCTTATAATTTAAGGAGCAAAACCAAAGAGACATGTGAAGTCACAGGAAGGAGACTGTGGTGAACAAAAGGGGTGAGGGGATAGAGGGAGATGGTGGGGTAGGGGAGCAGGGTGGGTAAAATGTCTGAGACGTAGCATAAGATCAACTCCCCAAGCTGAATGTCATCATGACGTATCACAAACGGATAGAAAGGAGTTCAGTATAGAGGACAATCTGTGAAAAAAACCCACGACCTGCTGTATGTGTGTGCAGCCGTCACTCAGTACCCTAAGAAATTACAGTCCAGGACCCACTTAGATAATGAAATTCATGGATTTTCTTCTTTTTATTTTTTTTAATTCATAGATTTTTCAAGTTCATTATATAAAATGGTGACTATTTGCATGTAACCTATGTAAATCCTTTTGTATGCTTTAATATACCTTTAGATTATTGTAACACATAATTCCATGTAAATGCTATGTAAATTGGTGTTATGCTTTATTGTTCAGGGAATACTACAAAAAAAAGTCTATACGTGACCAGTACACATGCAATTTTTCCCAAAATATTTTTCATTCATGGTTGGTGGAATTTGTCGATGTGGAGGCCCAAATAAATGCTTTCAGATGCATAAATATGCACAGAAATATTTCTGGAAACTGCTGTTGAATGGTTGTCTCTAACTCGAGGGTTAGAGGAGGGATACGCTTCTTATTTATTACCCAAACTGTTGGTGAATGTAAGCCTCAAATCAATAAGGCTCCACGCCCCCTATGGCCATACGAACAGTCAACAGATAGAGGAGGGTGGTATCTGTCTTCACCATGATTCCTAATGATGCATTTAAGGAAATTTAGCTTTTGATCTGGACAATCTGGGCTTAATGGAGGATTCTAGTGCTCGAGAGAATAACCCATCCAACAGGAAAGACAGCTTTGGGACTGTTTCTGATGGAAGCTAAGACTAACTGCTGGCTGATGTAAGCTCCTAGAATACAGAGGACTAGGCAGCAGTGCTAGGCAGTAGGCAATTGTATTTTTAAGAGTGAAGGAGTTTGATGAAGAAAGAAAATTTGTTGCCTCATAATGGGGGAAAAGAGGACTGTTTGACATCCACGAGACTTACTGGGTGTCATATAACATTCTGATGTCTGGTAATATAAATGGTTAGTGACAAATTTGTGATGACTTGGTAAAGACAGGACTTCTAAGGATGTGAACCCTTTGGAAATGAACTTTCGGTTCACTGATAAAAAAGAATCCTGTTTCACTGAGGTGCTAGGAGAGGGTAAGCAATCAAGGCCAGGCTGGTGGAAGAAGGAAACTGTAATTATTAACATGAAAAAGTCTTAGAGACAGAAACACAGAGGAAAGAAAGAAGAACAGTGCTTGTAAAGCTGAGAGGGAATTAGCCTTCGGCAGGACAATAAAAAACCAAAACAGAGATTCCAAGGGAAATCCTTGTAAGATCACTTGTGTCAATAGGTTTTGATCAGTCTCCTTTTGCTGGCAAAACTCAGCACTTTTCTTTCATGATTTTCATTTTCACAAAAAGTCATCACATGTTTTAAGGTATCAGCATTGCAAAAATCAGTTATTTTTCCTAGAGAGTCAGCAATTTATGGGAAATGCTCAAAGTTCAATTTATTTTGGGGGACTAGAAAGAACTATTTTTTTTTTCTGTTTGTGCTTTTGAGTCAGGGTTTCACGATGTGGTTCAGGGTGGTCCTGAACTCACTGTGTAATCTTGCTTCAGCCTCCCAAGCGCTGGGATCACAGGCATGTGCCACTATGGCTGGCCAAGAACTACTTTTTAATGGAATCTCATGAGCTTTATTAGCAATATGGTCCACTCGCCTTTCAGTGTATGTTCAGGATTGGACCACGTTTTATCACCTCCATGCAAACAACACTACTATCTCTCACCTGAGCATTACATGGCTCCTTGCCTGGACTCTACTTCAAAACATGTTCTTTTTACAAAATTCTTAACATAGCAGCCATGCTGTTGTGGTTACCTGTAAGTCAGGTTAAGTTATTCCTTGGCTTCAAACCTTCCAAACTTTGCCCTCTGACTTGGAGTAAAACCAAATGTCTACCGACAGCCAGTAAGGCTCTCAAGAAATGAGCCTCACGTTTCCCTGTGACTCAGCGTATGCTCTCTTCTCTACTTCTCTTTTTCAGCGAGGTATCTGGCATTTTTGGGAAATGGATGATCCTTACAGATATCAGACATTCTTCCTGGCAGGGCTTGGTGACCCGCTGAAGAGAGGGTGGTCTGCGGAAAGCAACCTTCCCGCAGTCATCTTATTGGTGGGGTCACCTGTGGCCCCCATGCCAGTCCAACACTGGACAACTACCATGGTGACACTGTTCAAGCTTCCAGACTCCTGTGGGCTGGCTAACGTCATGTTTAGTCTCCTTACTCAGCTTTACTTCTTTCTCCGTCCTTTCCTAGGTGATTATCCTAATAATTGGCTCATGCTCCAAATACAATCAGCATTAGCTTCCCAAAGCCCAAATGTGTTAGTCATCTTACTACCGCTGTAACAACCAGGATGCAATCAACTCAAGCGGTGAGAACGCTTACTTTGGCTCACAGTTTCAGAGGATTCAGTTTGTGATTGACTCAAATGCTTTGGGCCTGTGGTGAGCAGCAGGTCATAGCAGGGGTTTTAGTAGCACAAAACCTCATGGTCAGGAAGTGAAAAAGAAAGAAGAAGGGTTCAGGTCCTGCCATGCGTTGAGGTAGTGTGTGTTTTTAAATGGAAAACATTATACTAGATTGCAGGCCTTTCTTACTTGTCTTTTTTCTTTGTTACTGGAGATTTAAAAAATATTTTTTTTTTTGGTTACTGGAGATTGAACTGAAGCCCTTGCAGACACTACACAATCACTCTACCACTGAGCTACATCCCCAGCCTTTCAAAATCATTTTATTCTTTTGAGATAGGGTCTCACTATGTAGTTCAGGTCAGCCTTAAACATACTGTATAGCTCAGGCTGGCCTCGAACTTGCAGGCTTCCTGCCTCAGCATTTCGGTAGCTAGAATTACAGACATGTGCCCCTATACTGGGTTTAGGTTCCACACCTTAGAGATTTTACCATCTCCCAATAGTGATCTATCTGGAGCCAAGCATCTAATACATGGGTCACTTGAGAACATTCTCTACTGTAGCAGCAACCTGCAGCACTCATGCTGTGGCTTAGCTCGGGGATGGATTCCGGGACTCTCACGCACTCCTAGAGGGGCTTTTCGAAGGTGAATGGATCATGAGGGTGCTACAGCTATCTTGATCTCGGGGGATCCCAGTTGGAGACAAGTCCTGGGGTAGATGAGCTGGAAGGGCCTAACTCTCTTCCTGGCTCCTCTCTTCTTTCTCTGCCTCTGGGCCTCCAAGCAGCGAACAGCTTTCTTCCACTCTGCTGTTTCTACTTAGGAGCCAGGCAATGATGGATTAAAAATAAGAGCAAAAAGAAACCTCCCCTTCTCTAAGCTGTGTCTCAGTGATGAGAAGGTAACTCAAACAATATACTAATTAAACTACCAAATAAAAACAAAACTAAAAACAAAGTCCAACTGGAGAAAACCTACATGAGTACCGGTAGGGAAATATGTGATAGGCTAATGGTGAAGCGAGAGGCAGGTGGATACTTTTGATGAACTCAGATGGAGAAATGATCCTGATATATTTTTAGTTCAACTCCAAAACAAGCAAGTAGATGAACACATTTCTGCGTGCATAAAAATAAGCCCTACAATGTATTTGTTTTATGTCTCCACATGTGGGTTTCTTCCTCTTGTATGCAAGGACTCAGGGAAGCCCTCAGAGAACTGGCAGGGACACTGGCAGGGACCTGAAGTCCAGCTCATGGAGACAGCATGTCTGTAGCACTAGATTTGGCTGCTTTGCATCATCTAAAATGCCTCCCTTGGTACTTGTGAGAATCGACTGGAACCAGGCCTCTCAAAAATGTGATGCTCAGCCAGTTTGTGCTCTTATTGCCTCGTCTTGGTCAGTACATGTCAGCATCTGCTGTTCTTTTTCCTCCTGATTGGAGGGACGAGAGAGAAAGTCAAGCTGGGGAGCTTGATGGTTGGGGGGTCTCAGAGGGTGCTTAGCCAGGGAATTGGGAAAGGACTGAGCACGAGCAGAGAAGAGGCTCCTCTAGGCTGGGGGGCGAGGACAGCAACACCAGTAATTCTGGAAAATTCTGAGGTAGAAGGTAGAAGATATAAGGCGTAGGAGAAAAACAGACCCTTCCCTTTGGGTACAGCTCACCCCTCCCGTGGTAAAAAGAGGAAGTCGGGGGACTTCCAAGGAAGAGGAAAGCAAGTAGACACACCCAGGAAATTGACAGAAAATCTGGCTCCACACCAACCCCTCCTACATCTCTGCATGTGTTCCAGTTACAATCTATTCTTTTTATTTATCGTGAGGAGTTGAGGAAATGGGATGTCCCGTGCTACAGAACTTTGATACACAAAGATCAGCAGAACCGCGTCCTGTGTGGCTCCTCCTTTGTCCTTCCCACCCCAACTGTCCACTTCTTCACTGCTCACATTTGGCCATTCCTGCCTGAACAACAAGGTCAAGAGCCACAGCTTTCATACGACCCACAGGCAACTGGATTGGTGAGGCCAGTGAGACAAGGTGGGCAGAAATGTTAGCAGCAGCAGGGAGAGGAGACCGGGTCTTGGGTGGGAGTAATTGGAAGAAATAGAAGAGGGCAAAATTTGATTACTAAGTGGGGATTTGAGACTCCATTCTCTTTCATGTATTCTATATTCTCATTCTCAGCTGGAACCTTAACCCCACTCTGATCTCAGCTACGCTCTGCTGGCCTCTCCTCTGGCTCCAGATCTGCTCCACCCTGGATTCTCATCTCTTCATTTCAGCTCTGACAGCCTCAGAGGTTGTCTGTTTGTCCAAGAATGGACACAGATTATGAAAACTTCCACAAGTTGAGGAGTGAGATGAAACACTCAGAGGTTCGGAAAGGTAAGAGGAGTGGGGAAACAGCCAGTCCTGGAGTGCTCTGATAGGCTGTCTGGCGGGAGACCTGCTGTCCTGTCTTGTCTGCTCTGCTACCATGCACAATGTTGAGTCCTTAGTTCTAGATGAGTTAGCTCTTGTGAGGGCCCATTGTGAAGGGGATTTAAGGTCCTTAGACAGACAGAGATCTTCATTAACCTGCTCCCTGAGCTCCACCGAGAGGGGATGGGAGGTGTACATGGCAGTAGTTGAGTTTGGAAGAGAAGCATTAATGTGTACGCCCAGCCATGCAGATGTGTGTGAGCCTCCTAAGGACCTGTCTCTCCCCGGCTATCTCCGCCCTCGTGCTGCCTCCCCCAACTCTGCTAATAAGACCTCAGGTCTCACCCACTGTCCTTGTCTCTGTACACCTATATGGATATGAGTCCCCTGGGGTGAGCATGTAAGTTTCCAGGAGCGTGAAAGATACATGTGACTGAGGACTTGTGCCGGTTCAAGAAGGGCCAAACGTGGCCTGTCATCTGCTTCCCCCACATCTCCTCACCCGGCTCTCATCCCAGCAATACCAAGGCTCAGCATTCGCCTCTGCATGATGAACCCCTGGGGCTTCTTTTCCTCCTGTCCTGGCCACAACCTGGATTCTCCTTGTAACGAAACTCTTCTCTCTCAGCCCCACTTCTCCAGAGTACACTGGGGAATTTCTGCTGTGGACCCTACCTCACCCTGATTTCCCTGGGCCTCGGTCTCCTGCTGCTGGTAGTTGTCTGTGTGATTGGATACCAAGGTGGGTGCCTGTGATGCGCAGGGAGAGAGAACTCATGAGAGTGCCATAGTGACACACTGCTGGGGTGACTGTGAGAACCGTGGCAGGAACGGTGATGGGCACCATGGGCAGTTATGGGATGACCGTGAGGACTCTGACAATGGCACTGCTGTCAGCAGCTGGAGGGGCCACAATGGGACAGCTGACAAGAGTGGAGGTGGCGACAGTGTAGAAATAATGAAGGACCCATGATCTGGATGGCTACTGGCCATGTCACATATTAGCTGGGTCATGTTGTCTAATTACATCACCTCCTAAACCTTAGGGTCTTTTTGTGCAATAGTGGATAAAACCAGAGCCCGTTCCATTCTCCCTGAGTCAGTGCAAGGGCCAAATGAGACAACATGTGTAAAGTGAGGGCTGACAAATCTCAATTTTGATCATTCCCTCCACTTTGCCAGGTTCTACTTTACAGAAAGATCTGGTCACCTTGAGGTCAAATTTCAGCAACTTCAGCTCAGACCAAGAGGTTAACATCCAGCAACTGACTTCCAGCTGTGAGCCAAACTTGAAAGGGGTGCTACAGCCAGGTGGGTCTGGATGGGAGGTCAGCCTTCTGAGCTCCAGTCCCTTTGTCCTCAGGTGGGGCATTGCAAAACGCCGTGAACTCTTTGAAAGCAGAGGTGGAGGACCATGGGGAGGAACTGCAGGCAGGTGAGAGCCTCTGGTGTCCTCGGTGCATGGGTGGGTGGCAGGGGAGCAGCTTCCTGGTGCTGAGCCCCCTCCTCTCCAGGCCGTAGCTTGAGCCAGAAGGTGGCTTCTCTGGAGGGCACTGTGCAGAAAAAGGAGGCAGAATTCAAAGCAGGTCAGATGGCTGTTCCTTTGCTTTTGGGGGCACAAGGTTCCTGGGCTGTGTCCTGTGCAGGATACCCAAGGGGCAGGAGCTCACTGAAGGTCACACACAGAGTATGGTTCCCACTCGCATCTGTTTCTGTCCCAGATCAATCTCAAATTCTCACACGGATCCAGGAGCTGGTAAAAGACCTACGGTCCCTGGCTTGTGAGCTGGCTTATTTCAAGAACAATGGTGAGAAGGAGTATGGGTGTGACCGGCCTCTCTTTACAATTAGGGGCCCACTGGGCATCACCCTAGCTCCTTTATCCTCCCTTTCCCTGCCCAGGCTCCAGGACCTGCTGCCCCCTTAACTGGATAGAGCATGAAGGCAGCTGCTACTGGTTTTCTAACTCAGGGAAGTCCTGGGGTGAGGCTAATAAGTCCTGCCTGCTGGAGAACGCCCACCTGGTGATGGTGAACTCCTTGGAGGAGCAGGTGAGGCCTCACCTGGCTTTTATTTGAGGCTGACTGGTCTAAGGAAGAGGTCATCATCATCTTCTTCTCTCTCCAGAAATTTATCCAGAGAAACACGAGACACATAAACACCTGGATGGGCCTAACTGACCTAAGTGGGTCCTGGAAATGGGTGGATGGCTCTGACCTTGACCCAGGCTTTACGTGAGTGTGTTTGTTTGCCAGAGCTTTGTGTCCTGTGTCTGGGACTGTTTTCATTTCCCTGCCTGTGGCCCTGTGGTCAGAGAGACTCCCGGGGCTGGGGCTGAGACTGACTTCCCTGTCTGCATGGTTTTCTCTTGTCCACAGGAACTGGAGCCCAGAGCAGCCAGATAACTGGTATGGGCATGGGCTGGGAGGGGGCGAGGACTGTGCCCACTTCACCAGCGATGGCAGCTGGAATGATGACGTCTGCCAGAGGGCATACCGCTGGGTCTGCGAGACGGAGCTGAGCAAAGTCTGATAAGACTGCTGCACTGATAAGATTCCCTCCATGCCTTGACATGCTAAGATCAACGAATTCCAAGGGCCTTCACTTTCTTGGGGAGTTTCATCCAGCATTTAGGGAGAGGGAAATGATGGTGTCTAAGAAATGTACTGTGAAATTTATAGGGGTGAGGAGAATGAAATTCATGATATTTTGTAGTGTGCGGTTTATTATTGTTGCCTTTTTTCTTAAAATAAAAGGAGTAGAAATAGTCAAACGTGGCATGGCTCTCTGGTTCCCAGGGTTTGGAGCAGGGAGTGGCCTGGTTGGCAGACTTGGGCAGGAAGTGACCTCAGGGGAGCGGAACAGGCTTCCGGTTGATGGCCTGATAAGGAGCCTGGTTGTGTCACTACAGGTGTGTGAGCCTGGGCAAGTTACTTTGTTCTCTGAGTCTCTGCTGAAAAATAGGCTTGTTAGTCTTCATAAAACAGAACCACCTCAATTGGTTGAGTGCTTCAAAAACCTTGAATGAAACGAGTGGTATCTGTTGCTTTCATCACAGTAAACAGAAGCCGCATTTACAGACAGGTTACAGATCCCAGGAATCAGTGACCAAGTGCATGAGAACCACAGGGACCTGAAGGGGAAACCCCGACATGGATAGAAAGGGAGTGAGACAGCAGTCAGGGTTTCACAACGCTTCTGGGGCTTTTATACTTACTATTTCTGCGGTACTGGTGATTGAACACAGGCTGTGCCCCTGAGCTACGTCCCCACCCCATTTTATTTATTGTTAAATTTTGAATGTAAGTCCACTAACTTGCCCACACTGGGTTGTGTGGTCCTCCTACCTCAGTGTTCCCAGCTGCTGGGATTACAGGCAGGTGCCACCACCCCGGGCACATTTGTGGAATTATTAACAAATTTGAGCAAAGTGTTTACACATAAATAAGATCTCAACTGATTCAAAACAGGAGCAGTTCTCTTACCATGAGAAAACAGAAATGAACACAAAAGTGCATTGTTAAAAAGATGTGTAAACATGTAGTTTTCTTACCATCTCTCTAATCTTAGGGCTGAAGAGAAAATCAAATTCACAGTCAAGTGCAATGGCCAAAACACATTTATTAAATATGGAGAAAGTACCAGGCACAGTGGAGTACACCTGTAAATCTATCCACCTAGGAGGCTGAGTCAGGACGATCACAGATTTGAAGCCAGGTTGGGCAACTAGCAAGACTCTCTCAAAATTAAAAAAAAAAAAAAAGAGAGGTGCAGCCCAGCACACCACAGGTCCAATCCACAGTACAGAACAAAGAAACAAATAAAAAATAAAAATAAAAAGCTGATGCCTGAAATGGAATAAAAAGTTTTGACTCAACAACCTGGAAAAAGAATAGTGAAATAAGTCTTTCCAAGTAGAAGAAAGGAATTTATAAAAATACAAGCAAAAGAGAATGAACCAGAGCATGCAAATATAAATATCACTAGTAAAAAAAAATTACTGATTGTTGGAAAAGCTGAATAAAATACATATGAAGGAGAATAAAGGAGCCTCAGACACTAACTTACAGAGAAGAAGGGGTACATATGTATAGACAGAAGAAACAGCAAAATGAGCAGCGCTCTTACTATCATCGTTGTAATTTTGAGGTGACTCTTAGTAGAAGCTGTAAGTTCAAATCTTATAACTAGTAAGTAGGAAAAGGAGGGGAGGGGACTAAAGGAAGGCAGGAAGAAAGGAAAAGATCAATGTAAATACACAAGAAAGAGCACAAAACAAAAGGTTAGCTATAAACAGACCTCACACTGGCCCTTAACACATGCTTAAGTGATAATGCTATGAATCAAGTTATTCCATGAATATTACAGTGCAATGAAACTAAAAGTCCCAAAAGAAACCACAGAAACTATACGAACGTATGAATATTAAACAATGTGCTTGTGAATAATCAATGGGTCATAGATGAAATTAAGGAAAAAATTAGAGAGTTCTAGCAATCAAATGATAATGTCAGCATGACACACTTACACAGTGAAAGCCATGCTAAGAGGGAGGTTTGTAATAGTGAATCCCTGTGTCAGAACCACAGGGTGAGCCCAGAGAAATAATGGTACACCTCAAGGTCCTAGAAAAACAAGAATAATACAAATAAAAAGGTTATACAAGAAAGGAAATTAGAAAACTTAGAGCAGAAATGAGTGAAATTAAGACAAAAGATACAAAGAATTAATAAGTTGAAGAACTGATTCTTTGAAAGAATAAACAAAATAGACAACCCTTAGTCAATCTTACCAAGTCAGAGAAAGATCAAAATCCGTGAAATTAGAAATGAAACTGTGAAAGCCAAAATGGATTCTGCCAAAATCCAGATCATTGGTAACTACTTTGAGAACCTATACTTGAATAAAATTGAAAATTCAAAAGAAGTGGATTCCTAGACAAGTATACACTACCTAGATACACAACTACCAAAGCTGAACGAAGATTTAAAAATCCTGAATAATCCAGTATCAGTCAATGAAATTGAAATTAATAACCTCTCCCAAAAAACTACCAAATAAGAAAATCCAAGGGCCCAACAGATTCATTGCTGGATTCTACAAGAACATTACAGAAGATCTAACACCAAAGACTTCTCAAAGTTCTCAACGTCTTTAATGAAATGGAAAGGGAAACAATTCTCCAAAAGTCATTTCAGGAAATAAGCATTACTCTGATTGCAAAACAGAAGCCAGAATCCTCTGTGAGATGCTAATGCAAGAACACAGCAAACTGCACTCTGGCCTTAGCTGCACCCTGCTGTCCTTCTCATTGGCTCCGACTTGTTCCAGCCTGTATCCTTGTCTCTCGATTTTAGCACTGATGGCCTCAGAGGCCCTGTGTTTGTCCAAGTATGACCATGAAGGGCGAAAAGTTTCAGTATTTGGAAAGTGAGGAGAAAAACCTAGAGAGTAGAAAAGGTAAGAGAAAAAGAGGAAAGATCTCTTCTAAAGTGCCCTGTGAGTCGTCCCGCAGGATATCTGCGGTCGTGACCTGTCTTCTGTTCTACCATGAGCAGTACTATGCTCCGTGTTCTGAGTGAATCATTTTTCTGGGCTTGGAGGGACTATTATGAAGATTTAAGGTCCTCAGAGAAATAGGACTGAGGAAGACCTCATGGATGAGACATGTGCATTGAAATAGTTGGATTTAGGGAGTAAATTCATTAATTCCAAAACCCAGGGTCTTAGTTATTTTGCTCTTGTTGCTGGGACAAAACACACAACATCCAAAATGACAGAAGGAAACATTTATTTAGCTCACAGTCTGTGGAGGTTTTGGCCCCTAATCAGCTGGCTCCAAAGCAGGATGGCACAGCACCAGGCTAACACTTCAAGGCGGCAGAAGGCAGCAAAGCAACACGAGCAAAAAGGGAGGGGCGAGAGCAGCCGCTTTTCCTTCCTTATATTGAGAGCAGGCTACGTGCCTCAGTGGGTGTACCACTCACACCACCTCTGCACAGACCAAGGTGTTTATAAAGTAAGGACCCTGATGAATCACTTAGTGAAACTTCCTATTTGTTTATTATTTATTTACTTATTGGTATCAGGGACTGAACTCATGACATCGCACTTGCCAGGCAGGCACTGTGCCACTGAGCTATATTCCTGGCCCCCTACCTAGTTATACTTCTGACCTTCTCAAACTGAGACAGTGGACAATGACCTAGAGAGAGGGAAAGGCATGTGCTGTCCACCCCAGGATGGACAGCTGCTGAGTTGCTTGTTTAAGCTTCTAGACTTCTCAAGTCCACACATGTATCAACCATAACACCCAGTCCTGTAGCTGTGTGTGAACCTGCTAAGAGTCTATCTGCTGCTACCTGTCAACGGCTTTGTGCTGATTTCCCCGGCTCTGACAAGACCTCATGTGTCACCATTGTCCTTGTCTCTGTATGCTTATGTGTATATGGTCACCAAGAGTGGGTACACAAATCCCTAGGGATGTGAAAGACACTCGTTTTGGTCCAGAAGCAGTGGACGGTCTGTTTATTTCCTACTCTCCTGATCTCTTCTCCATCTTTAGCACTACATGGGGTGCCATGGTGAGGCAGTGCTGGGGTGATGGTGAGAATCATGATCAGAGCAACAATGGATCTGGTTATGGGACAACAGTGAGGGTCATAACCGTGGCACTGCTATCACCAGCCAGTGAGGCCAAAAGGGTTGAATTTAAAAGGTGGCTGATGAGAACTCTGGCAGGGGACACTGGCAGGGATAGAGAAACACCCATGATTGGGACAGCTGCTGGTTACTTATTAGGCCATGTAGTCTAATTGTTTCGCCTCCTAGGCCTTAGTTACTTGTGTTCAATACCAGATAATAATAGTAACTGCTCCAATGGGGTCACTGGGAGGACCAGAGCAAATGTGCCCTGCTCAGTGTTGGCACAGACAGGACCTGATAAATCTTAGTTCTGTTCATCCCGCCCACCTCATCAGGTTCCAAGTTACAGAGAGACTTGGGCATCTTAAGAATGAATTCAGCAACTTCTTCTCCGACTGTGGAGCTAACATCCAGGAATGGACTCTCTGGTGTGGTGGGCTTGTGTAGCATTCTGGCCTCAGGTGGGGCTGGGTAGGAGGCTGACTCCTGAGTTCAAGCCACCATTTTCTCCAGGTAGCAAGATTGCAAGAAGCTATAAAGCACCTGAGAGTGGAGGTGGTAGAACTTCAGGCAGGGCAGAGACCCCAGTTTCCATAGTGTGGGGCATATGTACATGGAGCAGCCTCCTCATGCTGAGATATCTTCCTTTTCAGGCTGCAGCCTGGGTCAGAAGATGGTCTTTCTGCAGAGAATCCTGGGACAAAAGGAGCAGAAATTAAAAGTAGAGCAGATGATTAGTCTCTTGCACCTGGGCACAGTGTGTTGGGAGCACAGGGTTCCTGGGCCGGGCCCTGTGCAGGTCTCCTGAGCTGTAGGAGCTCACTGAGCAGCGGTCACACCTAGAGCACTGTGTCTCTGCCCCTCTCTGTGTGTCCTAGATCAATCAAAGATGTTCTTGTGAGTCTAGCGGCTGCCAATGTGTCTGAAAGCCCTAACTTGCCAGCTGGTTGATCTCAACAGTAATGGTGAGGAAGGTTTTGGGTGTGGCTGGCTCCACTTGGTGTCCATGGCCCACTGAGCAGCTTCTCAGCTCTTCTTCCTTCTCTCTCACCTTCAGGTTCTGCTGCCTTGTTAACTGGGTGGAGCAGGAAAGCAGCTGCTCCTGGGTCTGTCAGTCTATGATGACTTGGCTCCAGGGTACCCAGTACCGCCAGCTGGTGAATGCCACCTAACGGCCATCAGCTCCCTAGAGGAACAGGTGGGAGCCTCTGCTCTTTAGTTCCCCCAAAAATGTAGCATTTAGGGAAATTGTTCTCAACCTTTCCTGTTTATTGGAATCACTCTGGGAGCTTTTGTAAGCACTATCATTTGAACCACTGCCTCAGAGATGTAACTGGCTCCATCTATTCTTCCTGGATTGCTGTTACCCTTTCCCTCAGGAAATGGATGCCAAACTAGCTGGACAGCTGACATGGGCACCAGCTGGGCGGAGGTAAAGACTGTGCCTACTTCTACCCAGATGGCAGGTGGGGCGACAAAGTCTGCTGGAGATGAATGAGGCCAGCCTGGGTGAGACCAGCTAGGGTCACTGAAATGCTTCTGCTGGACTGCTTAGCTAGCCAAGAGGCAGTGGAGGGAGTTTTTTCCTAGAGACCCCAGCAAGACCTCTCTCAGGGTGATAAGTCTCTGGAGGCTGGAAGCATTGCTACCATTTCGAATTTTTTCCT
Organism: Hydrochoerus hydrochaeris; assembly: GCA_004027455.1. Taxonomy (NCBI): domain Eukaryota; kingdom Metazoa; phylum Chordata; class Mammalia; order Rodentia; family Hydrochaeridae; genus Hydrochoerus; species Hydrochoerus hydrochaeris. The sequence goes on from PVLA01010822.1 coordinate 23,861, forward strand.
CCTTTGCCGGAGTCCAGCTGCGGCAGGGCTAGGGTTTCCCAAAGGTGGACAGGGAGTCGGCGAGTGAGAGACAGAAGACACTGCACACCAGTCTGTGAGTGAATCTGAATCTGCTTTATTTTTTAGAAGCTGGAATATATATTTGCTAACCTTGGCAGCAACCCCTAGCCCCAAGCAGGAAGCGCCCCAGGCTTAGGGCCAGGCAGGAACAATCCTAAACAATAGGTTTTAATTAACCTCAACCCCAAGCAGGAAGGCCCCAGGCTCAGTAGGTGTTAATTAACTCTTTTCACCTTTGTAACATCTCAATCTTGTTATTTAGTTAGCTTGGGAAATGCAAGCAGAGGCACCTGGATGCCTGCAGGAGGAAGAGATGTGTGAGGCTATTATGCCGCTCCCTACATTGTTTCCTTTATCACTTATGGGAGTGTGGCAGTCCCTGTGAGGACAACGCCTGTCTTAGGTCAAGGACTTTTCATATGAACCCAACCAGGCCTTACTTGTCATGGGCCTGCAGGACAGCAATTGGTCCTGTGCCTGTCTTAGGCGGCTGGTGGCGTAACATATGTGTCCTAGTTGCCCGTCTTTGGCTGCCTGTAGGACAGTGCCTGTCTTGGGTCAAGGACTCTTCATATGAAT